>JALPQD010000093.1:3076224-3106224 GCA_023101885.1 Typhlomys cinereus | reverse complement strand
CTGGGACCTGAGCTCTTCTAGGTAAGAAGAAAGAGAGGGAGTCCAATGTGAGTCCAGGTTCCTGGGTTTTTCTTTGTTAGCCTCGATGCCCTGGTCTAAGTTGGAAAGGGGCTGTTTGATGGACGTGAAAGAAGGCTGAGCTGTGACTGCATCCCAGACACTCAACACCACCGGACCTTGCCAGAAGGTTCCGATCCTGGGCAGTTTGGCCCCAGGTCTTGTCTGCAGGACTCCCTGACCGTTCTGGAAGGCCTGCAGTGAGACCACAGGAGCTTGTGCGCCAGAGCTGCCCCCTCCACTGTGACTTTTATAACCACGCTCCACTCAGCAAGGGACAGGGGCCTGGCTTCAGGGAGGGCAGCGAGCCCCCAGGGCTGCAGGTCTACCCCCCAGGTCCAGCCTTGGCCACAGGCCCCAGTTCCTCTGCTTTTCTTCCTGTCTGTCTCTTTCCACCAGGTGCCCCTCCCTCTCTCTGAGAGGACCACCTGCTGGTCAGGCCTGCGACAATCCAGCCTCTTCCAGCATCTTGGTTGAGACTTGAATGGCTTTTCCTAGCAACTGGCTGGAACCAACCTCAGGTGTTTTGGGATGTACTTGGGTTCAAATTCCTGCCTCCAATGGTTGTCCTGATCTATCTATCTATCTATCTATCTATCTATCTATCTATCTATCTATCTATCTATCTATCTATCTATCTACATTTGAAACTAAAGACAAAACCAGCTGCTTCTTGGGGGAAGGAGGAACAAAACATGGAGAGAATCTTCCATATAACCCACTGCCACTCCCTAAGGCCCCCAGACCAATAAACACTCCAGCCAATAATTCAATCTCTGCTCCTCCCGTCCCTGTGACTAAAGCCAGGCAGAGAAGCAGCACAGTGGGGGATCTCCCCCCATTGCCTCTGAATTTATCATTAGGAATTTTATTAGCTTGAATGTAGCCAACAGGGGCTGCTGATAGCTTCAGTATTCTCTCTCCCCTCACAGGATATTTTCCCCCAAAGGACAAATGTTCCATGGAGCTGGGTCAAAGGGCAGACTGCAAAAGGATCCCACGGCCTGTGAGCTCTCTCGATTTGTCCCTGGTACCTTGCTTTACGACATTTCTCAGGGCTTAGAAGCATATCGACTCTAATTATCACAATAATCCTCTAAAGGGAGAGATTCATCCGTCATGGTTGAGAGATGATCTCTTGATAGCGGGAATGCTTTGAAAATGTCTTGTTTGGACCTAAATAGTCATCCATTAATGGGTAATTGAAGCAAGTTAACTCGAAGCCGGGCGATTACGTTGATGAGCCGGTTGGCCGTTGGAGGCTGGAGATGCGTTCCGAGCTCTTAGGAACCATCGAGTCAATGCGGTGTGAAGGGCAGTGGGGCACACCCCTCTCCTACAGTTTCCAGGAAAGATCATGCACGCACAGGTTTCTCTGGTAGCATGGAAATTAGATGGCGGCTCCTCACGCATCCCGGCAGCCAATCCTGCCCTCAGTGAAGAAGCAACAGCTGCCTCAGCTCTGTCATCGAGGAAGATGACAGATCCGGATTAGATCTGGTGCGGAGACCGGTGTAGGAAGCAGCAGCCCCTGACAGATGCCTCAGAGTCACAGACTCGTGAAGCATCCTGAGTTGGGGCAGATGGGATTGCTGATAAATGAGATGAAATGGTAGAAGTCCCTAGAGCGGGAGCCGGCTGGATTTACCTAGGATGGATCCCTGTTAATCAGAAGCATTCCCATGTCCTGTCCTTCACCCTTCAACGGAAGGTGTCAGATATCTAGATGGAATACCTCCTTGCTTACCTAACCACAGGAGATCCCTGTCCACAAAGGACTCAGGGCAAATCCATAAAGTAGGGGTCAGGCTTGCTTAGATCCGTGGTCAGAGAGCAAGGGTAATTATGTCATAGGTATCTCTGGCGCAGGACTTTTATGGATAGACCCACATAGCCATGGTCCATATTTGAAGATAAATATCTGGGACTGGGGATTGGAGGGAACAAAGGATGGGAAGGGTGTGTGGTCTAGTGTGAGAAACTCCAGAGGGCTGAACTCTGTTACCATGGTCAGTGTCATGGTTAGGCACAGGTGTCAACTTGACTGTTGAGGGTTTGAGCTCTGGGCACATTTGTGGAGAATTAGTGGTTGGGTTAAGCCCAGAGCAAAGCTGCAAGAGATTGTCTAGCTGATAGGGAAGGCCCAGCCTGAGTGGGACTAGGCCTTGAACAGATGAATAAAATATTGAGAGCAGGTTGAGGAAGCTGGCATCTTTTGTACACTTGGCCAGACATGCTGGTCTGGCAAGTAAGGATCATCCCTCTCTTAGCCATTGTAGAGATGGTGTGGCTAGTTCCCTAGGTCGTGGTGTTGGTGCGTGCTCTCTGGTCAAGCTGGACCGAGAACTGTAACCGGACTGTCGGAAGAGGATAAACTCCTTGCTCCCTTACGCCATTTGATGGTCATTTATCAGCAACTATGCAGGCGACTGCAGCAGTCAGCTCTAGTCAAATTCACTTGTCCCAACAGTCCAGCTGCCACATGTGGATGGAACTCTGGACTTGATGAGATAGCGCAGATCAGTGATCTCACAGTCTGGTTGTCTCCTAGCAGAAATGGACCATTGATGTCACACCTGGATGAAGGTAAAGATATGTGATGAATGAGTTCATGTAACTGAAGGAGCTTATTGCTATTGTACAGAAACAAGGCTAGTTTCAAGTCTACTGCTGGGACACGGTTAAGCCTATGTTACCATCTTTCAGAATCACTGTCCTCTCTGGACGGCATCACCATGCTCCCTCTAGATCTGGGGACTATAAAATTCTTTTCACCATTCAAATAGGGGCATTATTGTGCTTGGCAGCTGGCACCGGGCATTTCCATTCAAGCAGCTGGTTGATGTTACCTGGCCCTGCAGTGTTGGATACTCATTCCCTCCTCCCAAAACGGCATGCATGTCTTCTTTCACACTCCTGGATTATCCTGGATGTCCCAGTAGAAAGTTGACTTGCAAGTGCCCATTTCCAGGATCTAGTCCTGCCCAAGCTCTCCATGGATTTCGTTGGAATTAAGGAATCAGGCTGAGTTGTCTCTTTACTTCAGAACACCGAGTTTATGACACAATTGTGCGCTGCCTTGGTCTGTCCTGATTGGCCTGGGGACTGAATCATGATAGCTGAGCTGTGGCTGTAGCGTATTGGGAAACCAGGATGCCCAGACATTCAAGGGAAAAGGGATATACTGGATCTAGCAAGTATCCTACCAAGTCATGTTGGATTCAGTACTTGTCCTAGGCAGAGTCAAAGACAGGTCGAAGTCGAGATGGGTCCTTCTGGACTCTTCGTTTCCAGGCTGCGGAACCACTTAGATTGGGATTTTGGGAGGTGTTCTGTTAACTTTAACTTACGTCTATGTTATGGATTGTTTATGTTCCACATACTTGGTTCTTAGGAAACATCAACCAATAAGAGAAACTTGCTTGTGTCCCTAGTGATAGAGAAGAGGACTAGACGTCATGCATGATATGATGTCGTAGGGCACAGTGGAGTCTTGAAGTCATTAGGTCTGTAGTGGGTGGTGCTGGCCAGAGAAGACCCTATTGCTAGATATTGTGTCTCTCTGTGGCCTTCGCCCTGCTTTCAAGGTAGAAGGAGCAGCATCTTCAAGGTCTAGAGAAAGAAAGTCCATCTCGCATCCTAGAATGAGAGTTAGGGAGGAGTGTGCAGGGCAGAGTCAGGTTAGGAAGCAGAATGTGACCGCTATGAAGTGGTGAAATTGATGTGGCTCTGAGACCTTGGGCTTCTTTCAGGTCCAAGGCTCTGACTTAGGTAGTGTGGGGGATACCAAGATGGGGTACACAGGACTGCCTGCCGCCTCCAGGAACTGCTTTGTCCATGACCTGCACATCCATGGAGAACTATTTCCATCCTTTCCAAGGCTGGGCAGAGAGGGGAAAAGCTTCCTGTGAGAACAGTCCCGCCTTTCCATGGTTTCTCCCCCTGTTCTCTGTGAGTACGAGACCTAACAGCCGTGCTGGGCAGAGTCTGTTACTGACATAGCTTTCGAGCTTTTCAAGACCTTCCTCCTTTGGTTCTGAGAGTTCCCTCCTCCTTTGTGCAGACAATTGTTCTTCCTTCTTTCCAGTACTCCACATCCTTTGCCTGTCACACTGTACATTAAGACGCATTTCTTTTAGGAAGACTGATTGTGCCTATCGTCCGGGAATTTCCAGCAGTTTGTCTCCCACACGATCGATTCATTTTGTGTACGAGGAGGAGGGGGTCTTTCAGTCTTTCCCCCTTTGGTCCCGCCCTTTCCACAGCCGATGTTTTGAATTACCTTTGCTGCCTCTAAGCACTTTTGAGACCCGTGCACCACCAGGTGGTGGTAGTCTCCCCACAGTCTGAATGTACACTCTGAGGCGTTTGCAGAGGTGCAACATGGAGGGGAGGGGAGTTTCCCATCAAGACCTCGTGTGATCGCTCATACAGTTTTCGATGGCATCTATTAGGAGATGATGTTACTGTTTCAGTTCCACAGTTAAGGAAGCCAAGTTTGGAGACTGGTAAAGTAATCCCCCAAAAGTAGCCATCTTTCACGGCAAAGCTGGAGTCAGGCCCAAGCCCTCCAACTTTCTGGAAGAAGACACATTCATTTATTTTTTGAGACTATGAAAATTATAGCAAAGTCAGTCACTCTTTCAACCTAGCTCAACTAAAGTTGACCATTTCAAGTTCATTACCTATTGGATCATCATGATCCATATATCTGTAAACAGATAAAAATCCATACTGGATTTTCCTGAAAGTTTAAAACATCTTATATTCAGCAGCATATATAGTCAATATATATAATCAATATATATAGTCAAAATATATAGTCAATATATATGCATTCAATACACATACACGCACATACATAGTCACTACCAAGTTCTCCATAATTTTTCCCCATTTTCATATGCATGTGTGTGCACGTGTTTGTATGCGTGTTTGTAAGCTTGTGGGTGCACGTGTATTGAGGGGTGCATGTGCATTTGTGAATGCAGAAGTCTGAGGTCAATATTGACAACTGTCCTCTTCTACCTTATTCTTTTGAGTCTGGGTCTCTAATCAAACCCAGAGTTTGTCAATGGCCCTGGCTAGCTAGCTTGCTCTGGAGAGTTCCAGTTTCTACCCGCAGAGAGACTGGAATTACAGGTGGTTACTGCAGCCACCTGGCATTTGATGTGGTGTCTGAATTCTAGTTCTTTGATTTGTTCAGCAGGTACTTTAACCACTGACCCATCTCCTCAGTCTCCCTTCTGACCAGTTTCCCATAATGATTTTATTTAAGGGAACAGTTCCTTTTCTTCATAGCTTGTGAGCTGGGAGACTTGAGTTCTAGAGCTAGGATCTGGGATATTTCTTGATATGACTCTTCTCTCTTCTATTACTCCATGCGGGAAATGAGGAGATTAGAATAAATGCTCTTCAGCACTTCTTCATAGTCTCATTGGTGTTTGGCAATTGAATGACTAATGTTCAACTCATTCCACAAATACGGAGACCGGCACCACCAGGTACTGCCCGTGGGGTTGGCTTGTGCACTGTCCTTGAATGTCTTCTATTGGAACTTGTTTTGCAGTTAGAGATAATTGCTCCTTCCTCCCCAGAAAAAAAGTGAAGAAAAGAGAAGAAAAACAAACAGAGATAATTGTCCTTCACCTATTTAATTTTTTCATTATTCCCATGAATAGATTACATTACTTCTCAGCTTATGACATTGTGGATACCCATCATGAAATGGAGATCGTACGTTGAGTTTATGAGCCATAAATACCACTGATTTCATCAGGGGCTGTAGGGAGCAGACAGCACAAGGATGGCTTTAATGAGGGGACATTGGTCCTGGGCTCTGGAGTGTGAAGGCCCTGCTGATGGGGGATAGGAGAGGGGTGGGGTGGTGGGGTGGTGGTGGTGGTGGTGGTGGTGGATGAAATGGGGGATGGTTTAGCTGTCTGCAAAGTCTGATTGAGACCTGGGGGTCTCAGGCTGGGCTGTTCTATTATGGTTGCAGATGGAAATAGGAGATCTAGGCTACGAGTTTGCCTCATTTTCTGTGGGAAGGGGTTCTTACAGAGCAGCCCTAGGCAGACATCAGTCAGAGAAGAAACATTTATGGAGCATGAAATAGACTGGGTTGGACGTTGCCTGGTGGGTCCTTGGCAAGGTGTGAATGGGAAACTTCCAGGTGATGGAACTCCAGAGGCTAATTTGGCAGTTCTGGCTGAGCTACAAGCTCCCTCTTGTCTCCTCCCCTCCTCAGTAGGGCTCGGATCTGACCTTTTCTAACCCAGATGGCTTCTTGCGGCTCTTTCTAATGCTTAAAGATGGGGAAAGTGCCAGAGAGAGCGAGGCTTTCTTGGAACAGCTGAAGCGGTCGTAGAGAGCCCCACTAGCTTCCAGAAGAGCCAGACAGCTCCCTTCTAAATTGATTTTTATGAAAACTTCCAAAATGTATTATTTTCACATTTTTTGTATAGAAATTTATTGTGTAGAAATGCATGCATCCATTTGCATGCATGTATATGTCAGAGGCCAAGTTGTAGAAGTTGATTCTCTCCTGTGAGGCTGGTGGGGAAGGGATGGAGAGAGACTGACTATGTGTGGGCACCGTGTGGAAGGTCCCTGAATAAAGAGAAACTGACGTGAAGTTTAGTCTTAAGGTGGGAGAGCATTAGAACAGAAGACATAGCTTAAGGTCAGAGAAGGTAGAGAGAGAGTCGTCCTAGCAGGAGGAGGAGGAAGAGAAGGGTCGGGGGAGGAGACCCGAGAGCTTGGAGAGCAGAAAAGGGAGAGACCCTGGGTGATGTCGACATCTTTTGCAGTCTCAGGCCTTGCTAAGGAATGGCCTGTGAGCTACCAGAGAAGGAGGGGAGAGAGAAGACTGTGTGGTCTTTATGCAATGACCACCGAGCTAAGACGGAGGCTATACAAAATGGTGGCTGTGGCCAGCATTTCCTTCCCCAGCTTTTGAGAATTGGTTCTTTACTTGGCCATCTTTACTTGGCCATGTGGCTTCCAGACATGGAACTCAGGCTTCCCAGCTTGGCGGCAAGCACCTTTGCTTGCTGAACCATCTCTCAGGCCCAATTGCTGGTTCTTATCGTCAGTCAATTTCGTTGTCATACCTACTTCCATTTTTTTTTTTTAATTGGGGATGTTTTGCTTTTCATGACTTCTTTAAAATTCCTATTCAGAGGACTATAAAAAACCAGCGCGCTTGCATCTCCTCCTCCATGACTTGGGCTATGATCCGCCCTGCAACAAAATGGAACCATTTAAGAAGAAAATCCCGGTCAAAAGATATACTAATAAGACAAAGGTAAATGAAAGACTCATGAGAGATGGATTGCATAGCTTAGCTGATGATCTCTCACCCTCTTTCTTTATTGATAAATTCCGTCCTTTGACAATTTCACTCATGGATAGAGTATGTTCTTGTTACTTTTTCCTTGATCTTCTTTCTCACCCCCACCCACCAGTCCTCCCTGCTTGTAATTCTTACTGCATTCCTGTCTTTGTGTAATTGCTCCACGTGCCGCTGGGTTTAACCAGCCCTCTGCTCTGTCCCACACGGGCTTGGGACTATCTCTGGGAGCCAGTGGGCTTCTCCAAGGGTGCCCGACTGAGTATGTTTTCCCCACTCCTGAATGGTTAGTTGCTCATTCTCGCCAGTACTTGCTCGGATGCCGTGGTTCCTCATACATCCCTTTCCTTAGCAGTAGTTGTCCTGTGGCAGATGGACAGTTTCCTAGCAGTATTTGTGGCAAGAGCCTCTTTCACTTCCAGACTTCTCCAAAGTCTGATGCCTTTGGCGGGTTTCCTGTCACGTTGCTGGAAAGAGAATCTTCTTGTCCTTGTACAATCTTGTGCCCTAGTCCATGTGACTTTGAACACATAGATTTATCTCTTGTCTATTTTGCTCCTATTCCACAGTCTGTTGGCTTCTTATTGCCCCGGGATGATGTAGTTTTGATCGTTGTGGGTCATAATGTGTTTTGAAACCAAGATGTACTCTATTTTCTTCCTCGAGGTTTGACTATTTGAGCTCATGAATTTTAGGAATTCTTTTGACTCAACTGATTAGAATTTTGATAGGGAGTGCATCTTATCTATGGATTGCTTTGGGCATGAGGACTATTTTAGCAATGTTCAGACCTCCAATGAGCACACCATCTTTTCTACTCAGTTGTCTGTTACATGCTACTTAGGCATATTTTGTAGATTCATTTTATGAATTTTTTTTTTGTCTTGCTGGTGAGGTTTATTCCTTGTACAACTTTGCGTGTGGTGTTGAGAACTCGCTCACTCAGGTCTGAATTCTAGGCAAGAGTTCCGTTACTGGCTACAGCTGCAATCATTCTTTTCCCCACAATAAAACTAATTTAATTTTTTTGTGTATGCATGTGTGTATGTGTATGTTTGCATGTGTGCTTGCATGCATGTGTGTGTGGAGGCCAGAAGCTGGTGTCAGAGGTCTTTCTCAATAACTTTCTACCTGATATATTGAGGCAGAGTTTCTGACTTCAGCGCAGAGATCACCAGTTTGGCTGCTCTAACTAGCCGGCTTGCTCTCTGGGGATCCTCGTCTCTGCCTCCTGAGTACTGGGGTTGAAGATTAGCAGTTACGTCTGTCCAGTATTTATGTGGACACATTCTTTTTTTTTTTTTTTGAATATCAGCTCATTATTTTATTGCCTTCATAACAACACCTGCTCAGAACTGGATCACTTGGCCCTTTCTCTTCTCGTCGCCTCCCAGTTCAAAATGCTCGCGTCTCTTGGTAGCCAGCGTTCGCTTGGACCTGCAGTTTGGCTCAACATACTCCAGCCTCAGCACCATCTTCTTTGTCGTTTGAGCCTCTTTCCGGAAAATAGGCTTGGTCTGCCCACCATGGCCACTCTGCTTTCTGTCACAACGCCGCTGTCCTTGGGCACAGAGAGTCCTCGCCCTGTGTCACTTCATGGAGTTGGTGCTGCCACATGTCTTGCAGAAAGTCCGGCGAGTTTTAGGAACGTTCACCATGTTTGCTGGCAGTGGAGAAAGAAGGAGGCCGGGCCAGAGCCGGAAGTATATTTATGTGGACACATTCTTTGTTTGCTTGCAAGGGACGCTCTTTACCCCTGCACCTCCCCCAGCACCTTACTTTGTATTTTGAATATGTTTTCCTTCCCTCCCTCCCTCCCTCCCTCCCTCTCTCCCTCTCCTCCTTCTCCTTCCTTCCTTCCTTCCTTCCTTCCTTCCTTCCTTCCTTCCTTCCTTCCTTCCTTCCTTCCTTCCTTCCTCTTCCTCGATATGGCCTCTTTTTAAAATTTTATTTTTATTTTAAAGTTTCATGCATGGATTCAATCCAGCACTAGCCTTCGATAGTCTCTCAAGGTAGTTGAAGCCGCTTGAGATCTCGCCCCTTTTCATGGTGAAATGTTCATAGGCCAAAATTTGTGCAGGTCTGTCGGTCGGAGACGCAGCTGAAGTGAGTTCATGGGTGCAGCAGCCCTGTCTGGTCTAGAAGACACTGGCTGACAGCACCCTGCGCTCAGGCCTCTTCTGCACCGTTTCCTGAGGCTTGGAGTGGGGGAATGATTGAGACGCCCTGGTCAGGACTAAGCACTCAGTAGTCACAGTCACTTAACTTTGGCCAGTTGCAATCCTGAATTAAGCACCTTCCATTGCAAAAAGGAAGCTTCTAGATCTGTGGCTGAGAACTGCTCTAATTTCTGGATTTATTGATGAGCGCTTAGAAGACAGTTTCATATCTAGTCCTTATAGCTAAACCTTAGTAGTTTGCTCCCTGAGTAGAGACCTTGAACTTTTGACTCTCCTATCTCAGCTTCTGTAGGCAGGTAGCTGGATTACAGTGCTATGGTGCAAGGCCCAGATTATTCCGTTATCTTATTTGGAAATGGGCCTTTCTGCTTCTCTACTTTGATCTTTCCCTCTCTCCCTTCCTCCCTCCTTCTCTCCCTCCTTCTCTCCCTTCCTCCCTCCTTCCTCTCCCTCCCTCCTTCCGTGCCTCCCTCCCCCTTCCTTCCTCTTCTCCCTTCCTCCTCCTCTTCCTCCTTCCCTCCCTCCCTCCCTTCCTCCCTCCCCCTCTCCCTTCCTTCCTCCCTCCCTTCCTTCCCCCAAGTGATTTTATAATGTAAGCATGGTTTAATTTTGTTCCCCTGATACTTCTATTGATAAAGACATTATTTTTACATCCAAATTTTTTCCAGTGTGATTTACCTTTTCCATGGCATTTATTTAATATTCAGAATATAGACATTTTAGGTAGTTAGTATTTCATTATTTTTTCTCTAATGGTTTCTGTCTTACTTCTTTAGACACTGCCAGGTAAATATTCATTGAACTGAGCTTCATATTGTTTAAGATTCAATAATTATTTTGTCACATAAAGATCCTTTATCTAGCATTTATTTTGGTTCATATGGATAGAGAAATTATTCTTATTTTTCTTATCCCTGTGGGAGTAACAGATTTTATTTTTTAAGCATTGCAGAGTTATAGCCAAAGGTATTATTAGATGAAAAATCTCATATTTGCTTTGCAAGAGAGGAAAAAGAAAGAGTCAAGATGAAAACAATCAAGGCTATTTCAAAATGCCCCACATTTTCAATATTTGACTTAGTTTCCAGAGGTCACATATTCAAATGTTCAAAAGTCAGAAGGTGTAAAATAACAGAGAACAATTTTTGTTGTATCTATGTTCCCCTGCCATTGAGTTCTTTATAAGCTAACTCAATGTTATAAAAATTCTTCTATCTCCTTATGGGGATATAGTTTATATTTATTCATTCAAACAACTGTGAATGGGTAGAGATATTATTTAGTTTTAAAATGATCATTGAATGTTTTATCGCTCACTGAGCGATTACCTTTCCTTCACTGTCATAACTGTCACCTCGAACTGGCTTTTTGATAAACAGAAAAGCCCTTCATGGCAGAAATGTGTTGCCAACACCCACAATTTTATGAAAAAGAATGTTTCAGTTGTCAAAGTTTAGAAATCCTAATGAGAATAGGTCTCAGAAAGCCGAGAGGAGACCCCAGGACCCCCAAACCTAGAGGCATGTCTGACATGAGTAAAGACAAAAGCCAAATTTTTACTACCTTGGTTTTGAAAAGTTCATCACACTAGGGTATATCTGCTAATAGTATATAGTCTTTCTCCTTCCTTTACTCTAGCAAGCACTTGTCTGTCTGTCTGTCCCATCCATCCATCCATCTGTCTGTCTGTCTGTCTGTCTGTCTGTCTGTCTGTCTGTCTGTCTTTTTGCTTTTGGTGCCAGGAATTGTGAACCTAGGGCCTTGTGCATGCTAAGAAAGTGCCCTACCACTGAGCTACTACTTCCAGTAAATATTTAGTCATTAATCACTCGTAGATCAAATTCCAAAAGGTTCTTAAGCTTAAATAAGATACGATTTCTCTTTATTTATTTTTAAAGTATTTTCTTTATGTGTGCATGTGTTTATGTGTGAGAGAGAGAGAGACAGAGAGGAGAGACATAGATAGAGAGGAGACAGACAGGGAAAGGAAGGGAAAGAGGCATCAGAGACAACTTTCAGTTCACTCCTTTCATCATATAAACTTCCAGGGATCAAACGCAAGTCAGCAGGTTTGAATATAGGCGCCTTACCTACTGAGCTATCTGTTTATCTATCTATCTATCTATCTATCTATCTATCTATCTATCTATCTATCTATCTATCTATCTATCTATCTGTCTGTCTGTCTGTCTGTCTGTCTGTCTGTCTGTCTGTCTGTCTGTCTGTCTGTCTGCCTGTCTATTATCTTATGTATTTTTTGTGTATATGTGTGTTTGCGACATGCTATGCAAGTGGAGAGTAGAGAAGAACTTTCCAGTCAGTTCTTTCCTTCAGATTCTGGGGATTGAACTCCAGTCGTCAGTCTTTGGTGACAATCTCCTTTACCTCTGAGTTCCAGGGACCCGCTTGTCTGGGATTGCAGATGTATGCTGCCCCACCCAACATTTTTACGTGGGGTCTGGAGATTGAACTCAGGTCTCCTGCTAGTAAGACAAACACTTTACTCACCGAGCCATCTTGACTAGTGACTTCCCAGGAGGCAGATGACGTCATCTGCTGCGGAGATGTCCACTTGCGCAAGTATATGCACAAGAAGAGTAAAGGAGAGAGATTCAACTCTCTGCCCTGCCTCCCACAGCCTCAGTAACCCAACCCCTCACATCCGCACTTTGCCCTCTATGGAGTGGAGAAGTGAACGCTTGGTTCACCCCCACTGACAGGGTCCAGGAGGATCTTTGGGCAAGAATGTCTTGTAAGACTGAAGGCATCAAACTTTGATTATCTGTCTGTGTTTAAATCTCATCCTTATTTTGAGACGATGCTTGTGGCTCCCCTGCTTAGAGGTTTGACATAGTTAATTGGGCATGGAGTTGGGCTGTTGCAGTCAGCCTGCATGGTTGCAGATAAATGACCATCAGACAGCTTAAAGAAACAAGGGGTTTATTTTCTTATTGATAGTCTGGTTACAGTCTGTAGTCCAGTTTGACGGGAGAGCATGCACCAACACTACGGCTGAGGGAACTGGCCACACCATCTCTACATAATGGCTGAGAGAGGGATGATCCTTACTTGCCAGATAAACATGTCTGGTCAAATGTACACAAAGATGCCAACTCTCTCAAACGACTCCTAGTATTTTATTCACTGTACAGAGCCTAGTCCCACCCGCCAAGGGTTGGGCCTTCCCCATCAGCTAGACAATCTCCTGCAGGTTTGCTCTGGGCTTAACTCAACCATTAATTCTTACAAATGTGCCCAGAGCTCAGACCCTCAGCTATCAAGTTGACACCTGTGCCTAACTATGACATGGGCTAAGGAAGAAGCTGACAGAGGGATGGTGAATTAGCATCTGGTACCTGATGTTCTCTCTCCAGAGTGGGCAGGTGGGGTGCCTGAAGGTTCCCCAAGAGCCCAAGGTGGGTACCCAGCCTTTCTGCATGCTGGCAAGATAGAGGCAGGATTCCTGCTTTCCTGAAAGTCATTGCTTCGCATTTACAAACAACTTGGACAGGAGGAAAAAAAATGGACTTATTTGCAATGGGAGGTGCGTTGACCAGGGAGTATTGGAAGGGAGACCTTGTGATTAAATCCAACCGGTTCCTTTTTGTGGGTGTGGGAGAGAAATCATTTGCATTGACTCTGACCTTTTCACCTTCAGCCTGCTTGCTGGGCGGATTGCTCCCCCCTCCCCCGCCAAGTTCCTCTCCTAACCACGGAAGTCCTCTGCTTTCCCCTGGAAGCGTGGAGCCCTGCCATCGCCCACATCTGCCAGCAACTCCCCTCCATACACCTCGCTTGACCCACCCGCCCCCCACCAGTGTGAACCAATCCACTGCCATCTGTTCAGCTATTTTCGTAAACAGCGGCTCTGAATGCGGTTAATAATCTTGCCATTCGTACCTTGTGGTCTTTTCTCTCTCCCTCGCCCATCCAGTTAAATTAGATCACCCTCACTCTCCTCCCCACCAGGGGAAAGATTAATGATCTTCTGCCGTCTCCGTCCAACCCATAGGATTGTCATAAAGTATGGGCTGTTATCGCAGAGGATGGTGGGCAAATCCCAAGTCCTTCTTGCTCCTCAGGCTCTGTGCTGGGTCCGCGCAGGGTGTGAACAGCCACGCTTCTGAGAGGGCGCAGGGAAGGCTGAGGCACGGGGCGGGTGGGGTTAGCAAGCAGTCTTTCCAGGTGGGTTCTGGGAATGTGGGTTGGTCTGTTCTCATGGTGGAGGATCTGACTAGTTTCTATTATTTGACGCCTTACTCCCGAAGCCATAAGTGACACAAAACTATGACATTTTAGTTAGAATATTGTAGTAGTCCACCTGCATGGGAGCTGATAAATTCACCATCAAGCGGCTTAAAGGAACAAGGGTTTATTCTCTTATGATATCCTAGTTACAGTTCTCAGTCCAGCTTGGCAGGAGAACTCACACCAATACCAGGACAGAGGAACTGGCCATATAATATCCACATAACGGCTGAGAGAGACGAGCCTTACTTGCCAGACCAACATATCTGGCCAAGTGTACACAAGAATGCCCCCTTCTCAAACAGTCTCCTCCATTTTATTCATCTGCCTGGGGACTTGTCCTACCCACCATAGGCTGGGTCTTTCCCGTCCACTAGACCATCTCTTGCAGGTTTGCTCTGAGCTTAACTCAGCGACCAACTCTCTACAAATGTGCCCAGAGCTCAAACCCTCAACCATCAAGTTGACCCCTGTGTCTAACCATGACACATATACATGACAATATATTCTGAGGAGCAATATGATCCTGGGTGAGTCATTTCATTTTTTGACCTTCAGTTTGTTTTAAAGGTAAAATGAAGATATGAATGATTTATCCTGTTGCTTCATGGGAAAATGGCCACCTATTGCTCTCACTATCTGCAGTGCCCGAGAGACCACAATGCTCCCAGATGTCTTGAGGATCTGTGTTCTGGTTCTCTGAAGACCTGTCTCCTTTGTCCATTACATGTGACCTTCTAGACCATGTCGTTTATGGGCCTAGAACACCCAAAGCATGTCCTAGAACACCCAAGGGACGTCCTAGAACACCCAAGGGACGTCCTAGAACACCCAAGAGACGGCCTAGAGCACCCAAGGGACTTCCAGGGCCTTCCCCCAAATACGGTCATGTTGTGTACTCCTCCCGGGCTTACAGAATGTGTGTGTGTGATGGGGCGCAACGCCAGTGTCACCAAGTTTGCATATAGGCACTTTACCAACACCCAGGTGTTCACTCCCCTCCCCCCTGCTCCCTGCCACCGGTATCATCTGACGGAAGAAACCAAGTTCTGTTTCCTTTTTAGATTTAAAATTTTTTTATTCTTTTGACACTTCCTTACATAAAGACATAAATATAGTGACTCTGTTTTCATTCTTTATTCGACCCAATTCCATCTCCCCCTCTGTCCCACTTCCAGCCCGTCTCCCTCCTACCGTCTCATCTTTCTGCATGTGTGGCCCACTGGGTTTCATCTGAGATGTCTGTGGCAAGTGCCTGAGAACTCGCTGTGGCATGGGTGACTTAATGGTGGGCGAACTGTTGAGTCGCAAAACTCCCCTTTCCCTTGGTTGGCATTAGCCTTCCAACAGCCTCTCAGGGAGATGTGGTGTTTCTTGATCTTCCCTCATCGTGGGGCAGTGTTGATAAGCCCTGTTGGTGGAAGTGAGCAGTGAGTTCTTGGGTGCCACAGCCCTGTCCTGGCCAGAGGATACTGACTGACAGCCCCCTCCCCACCCTTCGGCTCTTACCACCCCCTTTTCCAAAAGGTTCCTTGGGCCTTGGGATGGGGGTGATTCAATGCCCGGTTTAGAGGGCATCATTTACTTTCTCTACTTTGGTCAGCCGTGGTTCTCTGCGTTGCATACCTTCCGTCGCAACAGGATGATGCTCGGTCAAATGCCGAGCGTGTCTCTAGTCTAGGAACACAGCAAGTGTTCATGGCAGTTTAACATCAGACACTTATGATTAAAGCTAAGTCATTGGTTCCCACCTGGGGCCCATGGTCCCCCCTTCCGTGGGTACCTGTCTGGGTGGACAGAACCAGCTCTGTTTCCATGGAATCAATTCTTTTTTGCAGCAGTTCGTTCTTCCATGGATGGATTGACTTCCAAAACGACATAAATGTTTTAAGATAGAAATTTTATTGCTCTCAAATGTTGTATCTGATGCGCCCAAGAAGTAAAAGCGTGTGTGCTGTGGTAAAACCGTTCTCAGACTCACTCTCTGCCATCAAATGCTTGAAGTTTAGTCTCAGCAACCACAGCCACGGGCTGATGACGTCATCTCTTCTGGGAGCCGCTTCCTCTGCTGGTTGGGTCCTGGGAAGGAGCAATTTGTTCTGGCAGGGAATCAACTTGTCATTTTATCTCCTACTGATGGGTCTGCAGTATATTCTGAGGAGCTGTGTGACTTGGAACAGTCATTTCATTATTTCGCATGACCTTTGGTTTGTGTGTGCACGCTTGTGTGTGTGTGTGCACATGTGTGTCATGCATGTGGAGGCCTAGAGGACAAACTCAGCTGCTATTCCTGGGGTGTGGTCCACCTCGATTTTCTTTTTGTTTTGAAGAAGGTTCGGTCCTTGGCCTGCAACTCAAGGAGCAGGTAAGGTGGCTAGTAAGCCTCAGGGGGATCCCCCATACTGTATCTTTACTGCGGGGATTACAAACCCAAGCCACCCTGTCTGGTTTTATACGTGAGCTCTAGGTACGAAACTCAGGTTCCCCTGCTTACAAAGTGAGCACTTGACTGACCTAACCATCCATCCCCCAGTGCTAAGTTTCACTTATTTTTTCATATGTAAAAAGACACCAATGCCTTATTGCTTCACTGCTGATACAATTATGGCTAAAAAAATGTGACAAGCTACCTAGTCATAGCTCAGTACTGATGAGGTAGACACAGACTTGGAGAGAGCGGAGCTCAGTCAGGGGCTGACTGGCACACGACTACCACGCAACCTTGAACCAGGAGCTCTGTATGCAGTCTCTGCTGAGAATAACACTTATTTTATCCCCTTTGTGGACCGTAACGATTATATTAATTTTTTTGCTTGCATGTGTGTGTACACAAGAGGGTCGTTGAATGTATGTGCCTGTGGAGGCTCAAAGATGACGTTCGGAACCACCCTGGATGGCTCCACCTTCTTATTGCTTTGCTCTGGGGTTTCCCAGGCTCTGCTTCTGGGGCCAGAATTACAGACCACCGTCATATCTGCCCAGCGTTTTTCACATGAACTCTGGGCGTCTGAACTCAGGTCCTTTTGTTTGGGAAGCCCTAAGCCATCTCTCCAGCCATTATTTACTTTTTCTCCTGTGTACTAGGCGTTAACTCATCACATTGGCTTTATAAAATGCAATGATTCCATTCTGCAGTCAGAACATGAAGGCGCAAAGAGATTAAGCATCTTGCCTCAAGTTAAACAGCACGTTAAGTGGCAGAAGCTGTAACCCAGTGCAGGTTGGTTTGCCTCTAGGGTTCTCACTTACAAGTTGCTAAATTATCTTATTAGAAAAGCCAGGGTGGGCCTCTGGTCTTTACATGCTCAACCTTTTCAATCCACCCACACTGCTTCTGGTTCATCCACTCTCCTGGCCGTTTATCAATAGTTTAAAAAATCGTTATGGAAACTGGATGTCCCCGTGATGTACCAGCACACACTTATCTCTGCGTTATTTAGACAACGTCCCTCAAATATGTGTGTGCTGAACCCCGAGCAGGCGCTCGGGGCTCTGATAGAGCAGCAGGAAGTGATAAAAGACCTCAAGCTGGAGACCGCGCTGTGGCGCTTCGTGCTGAAGTGTATGCGGGTTGGGCAAGAAGTATGCGCCACGTTTGCAAAGGTCAAATAAATCACTTTTAAAGTCGTGAAAAGGTAAACAGCATGATGCCTGGATGGCTTTCCTGAGTTTATGAGATCTTCTGACAACAGGGATATACAAAAAGGCCCATCTATCACCCCCCCCCAGCTCCAGGGCATTTACTCCTGGTGAGCATGGTGCCTCTGTGTGTGTGTGTGTGTGTGTGTGTGTGTGTGTGTGTGTGTGTGTGTGAGGCTATTGTTAGGAAATATTAAGGCCAAGCAAACAGAAGCCCCTAGTTGAACCGGACCTTTACTGAGATGCACTTTCTCTCAAGCCAAAATTTAAAATGGTAGCTGTCACTCTCAGGAGACTGGAAGGAGGGTTGGTGGTGGTGGTGGTGGAGTGGGGGAGGCAGGGAAGTGAGGGGAGGACAGGAGCTGAACATGGCAGGGAAGGGAGAAGCAAGCTAGCAGGGCGGCGTGATGTGACATAAACAAAATAGTTCTCACCGATGAAAAATAATTCCGCCGTGCACGGAGCGTGTGCTTGCCTGCCAATCATGCCTTCCTCTGCCCGGATCATCTTTACTGAGATCTCCTAAAGGGCCTGACACACCATCTCTCAGCACCTTCTTAAATTATACACCTAGCGTCAAAGCCCCTAGTAAATCTCAAAGTCATCTTGGAAATGACTATTCCGTATAAGAAACTGAATGTCTTTTAAAGATCTCGTCCCCAGAGCGTTTCAGCACCCGTGGCTTCACCGTCCTGTGAGGAAAGGGGGCCAGGTGTGAAGAGCCCCGTCACTTTTTGCCAGCCGGCTGCCCCGAGGTGCCTTAGACTTGCAGCTGTCTCTGAGTCTGGGCCAGAGGCCGTGATGAGGTGGTCTTGCCTCCAGCTTTCTCTCTGGGTATCCAGCAACTCAAGTCAGATCCTCCTCCTTCCGAGAAGCTTCCCCAGGCTGAGATGTCTGAAGCACTTCCTACCACTGTCCATTTCCCTGGGGGTTCTGCGGAGGAGGCATACTGAATGTGCAAGCGTCTAACTTCAGCATTTCAGCCCCGCGGGCCTTTTGTTCTTGGGGCGGGAAGAAGGGTAAAGGAAAGAGGATTGGGATGAAAATGAAAGCATTAATTTTGAACTCTTGCTTCATTTGAAACCAGTGATATTTTATTGAGTCAATCTCATTTAATTAACCTCTGTCCTCAAAGATCACGGAATTTATATAAATATCAAGACACTAAAATAGTGCAAAAACATGATGCAGTCAGTAAAAACTCCCAAGGCCTTCGAGTGTCTTTTTGGCCTATACCTGAGAAATTCATAAGCAATTCTATCTGGAATATTTTAGAAGAAATATATATATGAGTGTATATATATATGTGTGTATATATATATGAGTATATATATGAGTATATATGAGTGTATATATGAGTGTATATATATGAATATATTTTATATGAACAGTGAATATACTCATTACATATGTACTCATTATACTTATATGTTTATTTTATATAAAGTGTAAAGTTGATAGAGTAATTCTTTGCAACTTTTAAAATTTTGACAATATGAGCGGAATATCTCTCCAATGAATACATATAGTGTTGCATTACTACTTTTATTTTAAAGCTACATGCTAGCATATGTATCAAGGTAACTTAATCTTTATTGTATAGATAAAAATATAAAATGATGAAACAAATCTGATTTATTTACATTTTCCTTTTTTAAAACTCCCCCCCCTCACCCCAGTTTAGCCTGGAATATGGCGTGGCCTGGCTGCAGAGACCACCAAGTGTTCTCATCAAGCACAGCCCTAATTGTGGTCATTTATTATAGTCACTTATCTGATAGGAGCTTCATTATCTGTGATGGTTTTACAGGGACGAGATCCACCAGGCATCCAGTGGAGTGTATAAACATGTTACCCTGTGACAGGGTGTCTGTTACTTACTGTCAACACTAAGCGGCCCGAGCCACATATCTGCAGCTTATATGAAGTAACACTGAGTTTAATAAGCCCCAGTGAAAGCCGCAGTGTAAACATGGCGTCGGGAGTGTTTGCCTTGTCAACCTCTTAAACAAATAGAGGTGATGGAGGGGCACACACCGTGCCGGAGGGCAGCCTGCGGGACCCTAATGAGAAGACATCAGGCAGCCTGGGGGAAATGCCACCCAGGCCCCCTGTGGACCAGAGCATCAGCACGTGCCATGCCTTCAGATGCACAGAGCTTGCTAGGCGTGACCAGATTCGGATTCGGATTTGGGGATTTAGGCGACGGCTTTGCATTTGATTGGAGCTATGTGTTGAGAACAAGACCCATTGCTTCAGATGGTTATCTTCAGAAATGTCTAGTAAATTACATGGTTTGGAAAGGCACCAAGTAGCTAGTTATGTGGATGTATTCTCTTTGTTGGAGCACTTTCTTTTTTTTTTTTTTTTTTTTTTTTATTAAAAATTTAATTATACATTTTAAAATTTTTTACCAGTTCCCTCCCTCCCCCCTCCCCTTCCCCCAGTGTCTCCCCCCCAATTCCCAGAGAGTCCTTTATTGTGTGCGCCTAACTCTCCACTGGGTCCTCCTCTCCGATGACATATAAGGACCCAGTGGCATTTCCATAAGCCCTTTCTCTTGTTCCCCTTAATCATAAGACTACTACTATGGCTGTCAATCCCTTGCCTCCAGGGGTCTCGGTGCCCTTAACAGATGCTAGACTTTATGAGGGCAACAGTGCGCTGGACATTGCGCAGGGCATGCAAAGTTCCATTATGATTGCTTTGGCCCCAACTATTGTTGAGAATCTTGCAAATCGTTGCTCCTCCCATCCTTTTGCTCTTACAATCTTACCGCCCCCTCTTCCGCAAATGTCCCTGAGCTCCAGGATGGGGAGAGATTAGGCTGTCCTAGTTCTATGTGATTGATATAGAGTCTCTGAAGTTCTGGATTGTGGTTTGTTGATTTTCTTTTGCAGTTTTTCTGCTCCTGCAATTCCCTTCACTCCATTCTGCTGGGCACTGTATGTCACCCCCTGGCCAGAGACAAAAAGCTGTTAAACTGGAGTCTTGTTGTAATAGCACATTCAAGGGTAGATGTAATAAGAGTAGGAAACCTCACTGAGGGCGGGGTCCATTACCCATTTGCACAATGATTACTTTTTATCTGCTAGACTATATGCCCTCCCCTTCTGGTGAGATCAGGAAAGAACGTCTGTGAACTTAACCAGGTTTCTCATTACTTACTTGCAGACCTTGATGGAGGCCTATTTTCTCTGCTGTAACATGGTCTCCTCTCTCCTTGTTTCTGGTGTGGCCCTCCTAACCCATCTCTCTTGTTCATAATCCTTGCAATTACTGTGTTACATAGGTTTACTTTTGAGTGTCCCAATGTGGGCTGGGCGAGGTTGGTACTAGGAGCCACCTATTAGGGAGTACATACGGCGCTTAATTTTCTGGGTTTGGGATACTTCACTTAATATAATTCTTTCTAATGACATCCATTTCCCAGCAAATTCCAGTAATTCATCATTTTTGATGGCTGAGTAGTACTCCATTGTATAGATGTACCACAGTTTCCTTATCCACTCGTCAACTGTTGGACATTTAGGTTGATTCCATGACTTTGCTATTGTAAACAGTGCTGCTATGAACATGGTCGAGCTTGTGCTATCGAGGCGAACCTCTGCTGCTTGGGGGGTTATTCCCAAAAGTGGGATAGCAGGGTCATACGGCATTTCAATCTTTAATTTCTTTAAGAATCTCCAGACGGCTCGCCAGAGTGGCTGTATGAGCCTGTATTCCCACCAACAATGTAGGAGAGTTCCCCTCTCCCCACATCCTCTCCAGCATTTGTCGTTGTTTGTACTGTGGATTTTTGCCATCCTGACCGGGGTGAGATGATATCTCAGGGAAGTTTTGATTTGCATTTCCCTGATGGCGAAGGAAGTGGAGCATTTTTTAAGATAATTGTTAGACATTTTAATTTCATCCCTGGTAAAGTTTCTTTGAAGTTCCAGGGCCCATTTTTTAATTGGGCCAGTGTTTTCCTTGGAGTTTAATTTTCTAAGTTCTTTGTGCACTCTGGACAGTAGAGCTCTGTCAGATATGTGGTTAGTGAAGATTTTCTCCCATTCTGTGGGTTGCCTTTGAGCTCGTGCGACAATCTCTTTATCTGAACAGAAGCTCTTTAATTTCACAAGATCCCAACTGTTGAGAGTTGGTAGCAGTGACTGTGCCATTGGATGTCTGTTTAGGAAGTGTTGGCCTAGCCCAATCAGCTCGAGGAAGTTCCCTATCCTTTCAACTATGGCTTTTAAAGTCTCTGGCCTGATATCAAGGTCCTTGATCCATTTGGAATTAAGTCTTGTACATGGTGACAAGTACGGGTCCAGCTTTAATCTTCTGCATGTGGAGATCCAGTTTTGCCAACACCATTTGTTGAAGATGCTGTTCTTTTTCCATTGGATTCTTTGGGCCCCTTTGTCAAAGACCAAGTGGCTGTAACTTTGTGGGCTTATATCTGGGTCTTCAATCCTTATCCATTGATCTGTGTGTCTATTTTGGAGCCAGTACCAGGCTGTCTTTATAACTGTGGATTTGTAGTATAGACTTAGGTTTGGTATGGTAATACCTCCAGCTGTGTTTTTGTTACTCAGGATTGTTTTTGCTATCCTGGGTCTTTTGTGCCTCCATATGAACTTTGAGATTGTTTGGTCAACTTCTTTGAAGAATTGCTTTGGGATTTTGATTGGTATAGCATTGAATCTGTATATTGCCTTTGGTAGGATGGTCATTTTTACAATGTTGATTCTGCCAATCCAGGAACAAGGGAGGTCTTTCCACCTTCTGGTGTCTTCTGCAATTTCTTTCTTTAGGGTTTTAAAGTTTTCATTGTAAAGGTCTTTTACCTCCTTAGTTAGGTTTATACCAAGGTATTTCATTTTTTTAGGGGTTATAGTAAATGGCATGGTTTCTCTCAAGGCTTTTTCACTTCTTTCATTCTGGGCATATAGGAAGGCCTCTGATTTTTGCACATTTATTTTGTATCCTGCCACCCTGCTGAACTTCTCAATTAGTTCCAGGAGCTTCCTGGTGGAGTTTTTGGGATCACTCAGGTATAAGATCATGTCATCTGCAAATAGAGATAGCTTGACTTCTTCCTTGCCAATTTGAATCCCTCTTATGTCCCTTTCTTGTCTTATGGCTTCGGCTAAGACTTCAAGTACAATATTGAATAGAAGTGGTGAGAGTGGACAGCCTTGTCTTGTTCCTGATCGAAGTGGGAATGCTTCCAATTGTTCCCCATTGAGCATAATCCTTGCTGTGGGCTTGTTGTATACAGCTTTTATTATATTGATAAAAGTTCCTTCCATTCCTACTGTCTCTAGCGTTTTGATCATAAAAGGCTGTTGGATCTTGTCAAAAGCTTTTTCTGCATCTATCGAGAGTATCATGTGGTCTTGGACTTTGGACTGGTTTACATGATGAATTACATTTATTGATTTGCGTATGTTGAACCAACCTTGTGTGCCGGGGATGAAGCCTACTTGGTCCCCATGAATGATCTTTTTAATATGTTTTTGAATCCGATTTGCTAAGACTTTGTTGAGAATCTTTGCATCTGTGTTCATCAGGGAGATCGGCCTATAGTTTTCTTTTTTAAGTGAATCTTTATTAGGTTTTGGGATTAAAACGATATTAGCTTCATAGAAGGAATTTGGTAGTGTTGTTGGAGCACTTTCAACACGTGATACAGAGTAGATTTCAGTTCAGCCCCATTTCGATAAAACTTATACACCAAACTGTCAATCAAGGTTGAAGTATATGCATGGTGCTAATTAGGATATTTTTATAGTAACTTTATTTTTAAACTGTATGAACCTTGAATTTATGTGTTTTCATCACTCATTACCCCCCACCCCACATTCCTTTTTATCTTTGTGTCCTCCCCTTCCATCCATTTTCCTCCCTGTCTCACATCTCCCTATTGGGTCACCTCTTGAGTGCCCGCAGTAGGTAGTGCTGGAGCACCTGTCAGGTCACGATGGCCCACCCGTGGGTACAATATAGAGACTTCCTCTTTTGTCCAGTAGCAGTCTCATATCCCAGGATAGCATCGTGTCTTATGCACTTTTCTCTGTTCCATTGCAAAGTGTTATTAGGTCAGCTATTGTAGGTGTCTAAGGGAAGTAAACAGTGTTGTATTGAGCCCTTGGGTACTGTGTGATCTCTCCCTGTTTTCCGGCTCTTAACATTCTTACCACCCACCTCTTCTGCGAGGTTCCCTGAGCCTTGGGATGGGAGGTAGTTTAGTTGTTCTGAATGGGACTGGCATCCACAGACACTTTACTTTATATTATAGCCACTAGTGGTTCTCTGCATCACACATCTTCCATTGCGCATGGGTCTTTCTTGGTTGGGTTCTGAGTGCTTCTTTGATAAACTCCGTCTTCACCCCTGAGCTTGCAGTAGGAGTGGGGGTGACTTCGATGCCTTTTTCAGGGCTGAGAAGTCTGCAGCCACTTATTTTCTACATTTCGTCCAGTCGTGATTTTCTGTGAGAAACACCTTGCAGTACAGAAAGAAAGCGTCTGCATTGAGTGGCTGAGTACTCTTCCAAGCCAGTTCTTTCTGTGGGCGGTAGAGGTAGATGGTTCATTAACAGAAGATTCTAATTGTGTAACTCTCTGTGGTCTTCTAGCTCTTAGATGGTTACTATGCTACCACTTTGCCTGGAAAAATCAGAATATTTTGTTATTTTAGGTAGCCTAGCTCTGTGGCCGAACTAAGTGGGAATCCATTTGCATATCATTAGCTAAAAGATGAGTTTCCTTTGCACGAGGAGGAAATCTGCCTTTGCATTCACGAGGAGACTGAACTAGAATGTGGGACAGAAGGCTTCCTTCAGATCATGTGTGGGCTCTCGGGAGGAGGGATTCATGTTATTCTTCTGGGATTAAAGTACATCTTTTTCTCTTTGACTTGGAAAAGTAAACAGTTCTGAGAAGGGAAGTATTATCAAGTCCTTAAGGATAGAAGGGCTATGAGCAAAATCATTTAAAGACTTGGGTTCAGATCCCAAAAATAAGCAAAATCATTTAAAGACTTGGGTTCAGATCCCAAATGGATACGAGTAAGGTTGGCTAAGAGTTGAGTTGGTTTCTTGCTTTATTTAAATCTTGGTTTCTTCCACTGTCATCTTTCTTTTTCTCCCAACATTATATTTCAGGAAGTGGAAGCTAATTTCAAATAGACAATAAAAAGAAGTGGCCATTGTGATTAGCTCAGTGGGTCAGGATTAGCTCAGTTATCTGTTTCCGGGGGAATGGAATATGGAGTAGAGGAGGAGTGACGGAGGGCAGGAAAGAACACCTTCCCAGCAAAGACTTTCATTGTGCAGAGCAACAATTCTTCTGCCTCTCCCGACATCATTTCACAAGAGGGTTGTGGTCAAGTTCACGTAGAAAGTAAGGTTTGGTGAGTTTCTTCAATATAGGATTTCTCAAAGTCTGTAATAAAATAAATTTATGGTGCAAATTTCTAAGGTTAACTGGATGTGGTGGTCTTTGCCTATAATCTCAACGCTCTGGGGAGAGACTGAGGCAGAAGGATTGTGAATCCTACCTAGGCCAGCTATCAGCAAGATTTGATTCTAAACAAGGCCAGATTTCAAGAAACTTTCAAACAAGCGAAAAATAAGCAAAAGGTAACACAGCAAACTAAAACAAAGAACAGAATGATAAGGATCAAGTACAAAACAGGAAAAAAATCCAGCTGTGGGCTTCCTGTTTTTTCTTTTCTTTTCTTTTTTCTTTTTCTTCTAAACTATCTTGGTTTTGTTAAGACTGTCTCCAGGATGAGAATTTCTTAGTGTTCACAATGAGAAATTCAGACATGGATGAATTTGTTGTTTGGGAGGCTGCTAGATTACCTGGAACAGAAGACTCTAAACTCAAGAGAACAAGGGGTGGGATAGGGTTGGAGTTGATATGCAGTTGATACCGACCCTCAAGTTCAGCAGTTGAGGGTAGGGGTCTAGAAGGAGAGGTGGGAGGAGCTAAAAGCAGAAGTTTCCTTAGAGTTAGGATTGGATACTTCAGGGAGTTGGCTGAAATCCTTGGAGACAGGCTAGTAACTCCTGGCCGTGCCCCACCTTGTTATTTTCTACTTAGAATGGCATTGGTCAGAACCTTGCTTTCCTGCTGCAAGGCATTGTGAATTGATAAGACAGACACAGGACCTGTCGAGGCACAAGGATGTGGGAGACGTGCACAGCAGGGAGGAGACGGGAAGAAGGAAGTTCAAGGCCCACGACCTGGAGCCACGAGCTCTTCAGGGGACTCTGTCTCCGCTGTGTCCTCTGATCCGGATTTGTCCTCTGCTAGATGTGAGCTTTGTCCCGTTTCCATCTGCACATTGATGCTGACACACTGGTGAGTAGGACGAAAAGTTCCAAATATGAAGAGATGGGCATTCTCGATGAAATCCTCAGGACGAGCCTCCAGGAAGAAATCCTTCCCAAGCCCTGGTTCACATTCCCTTAGCCTTCTCTGAGCTCCATTAAAGTCAAAGTGAACATATAAGCATTCAGCAAATTCTGCAGTTGGGGGTTTAAGTGTGTAAGACACCTGTTGAATAACTTTCACAAGATCTTTCAGCACCTGCCCGCACTTCCGAAAGCCCTTGTTGGTAACGACTGCAGAGATGAGGTAACAAAGAATATGGGGGCCATTGTCTGAATCGTATTGAGGTGCTGTGGTTGGTAAAAGACGAGATCATTAATAGTATCTCCACCTTTGGGATGGCTGAAGAAACCAAACAAGACCAAAAAATGAACCACGTTTGCTGCTGAAGAGACTGAAGCGGAAAACTCGCAGAATTGTTACGTGTGGTCCCTTTCAACCTCCTGAGGGTCTCCGTGGCTGCATCCTAATTCTGCATTAGGATTTCAGAGGCCAGTTTTCCCCAGAGTGAACTGAAGGTATTTTTCTGTTTGTTGCTAGAACCAATACTCTAAAAAAGTAAAGATATTCTGCTGCTCCTGAGTAATTTCCACACTCATTGAAATTTTGCATATTTGTAGAGTGTATCTAACACTCCTGCCTGTCTGTCTGCCAGGCAGTCAGACAGCATTGGCCATCCTGGTTAGATGCATTTGCCTCGTCGTTTCTGTATCTTCAAGCAGCTTTACAATTGGTTCTGTTTCTACCTGAAGCTCTTCCAGTTGTCCAACCACTGTGGTTCTCGTCTCTCTCAAAGCATGAGGGATGTCATTAGAATAAAGGTTTTCAAGTAACTCTACAGCAAAATCTACCATGGTGGTGTGACTAAGAAGGTCCAATTTTCCTTGTAATTATATATCTTTTTCATTATATATCGCTTTCCCCAAGAGAAACTCTGAGCAGTGGAAAGACCAAGTGCTCACTGTGAGTCGTCAAGTCGTACGCCACCGTTTTCTGAGGGAAAAAAGTAGGGGAGGTTAGGTTTATTCTGGCTCACAATCTGAGGGTGCAGGCCATCACGGCTGGTCGCAGAGGGGGAGACAGCGTGTCGTACCGCACCCACAGTCAGGAATAGAAAGAGACGAGTGCTCGGCTCGCTTTCTCTTTTTTATTGTGTCCTCAGTCCGTGGGATGGTTCTGCCCACACTCAGGGTGGGTCTTCCCGCTACAGTGCACCCAACCTAGAAATCCTGCACAGACCAGCCCAGAGGTTCCTCCCCAGGGTGGCGGTAGATCTTGTCAAGGTGACAGTGTTGACCATGGGAGTGGGCACCAGGTAAAGTATGCTCAGGGCAAAACTGTCAGGGGAGGGAAGGAAACCTTAGGGATTCTACCTGGCTCAACAAGGTGGGGTGTGAAGAATATCAAGGTGGAGCACAGAGGGAGCTGCGTGGTGCTTTCTGGGTGGTCCCTGGGTGGGGGGCAGAGAGCTATGGATCATTGGGATATACTGGTCCCGCTCTGGGCGGCTGCCTGGAGCCACCTCAAGACCCCCCCTCTCCGGGGGAAAGACTCATCAGTGTGACAAGTGACCATCTGTCCTAAACCTCAACTTGTTCAGTTTCTAGAATGATCTTTGGTCGCCCAACAGGTATTGCCTGAACTGAATAGACTGTGTGAGGAGGAATTTGAGATGGAGATGTATCATTCTAAACTTGCCTTTCTGTGGCTTTGAAGCACAACTTTTTCTTTATGCAAGGGGAGATGGCGCTGTCCAAGAGGACAGGGAGGAGCGAGCTCTGGAGGAGGGCGTGGCCACAAGGGAGTGGCTGTGTTGTTCTTGTGAAGGAGAAGACTGCCCCAAGTCCCTCGACTGCTGTCTTGGGTTGTGATTTACCCCCCATCTTCTTTTGTTAATAGCTTCCTAATTGGGAGAAATCCCAAATGCTTCCCATCCCCTGTCTCTTACCATTCATGAAACTATACACAGAGAAGCTCATTCCTTGCAGTTTCTTCTAAATATGAAATTTGAATATGGTAACTCAGAGCCTGGGGTCACCGTGCCTTCGATAAGGATATTATAGACACGTCCAGGCTGTGGCCAAGGATAGCTGTGAATTCAGCCCCGAACAAAATTGTGAACTTACTTACTTAAAACATTATGAGAATTTTTTAAAATATGTGATTGGGTGTGTAACATTGGTATGGATGATAAGGATGATGAATTTTTCTTGCTTTAAAAAATTTTTTTTTTGAGAAATAGAGCAGCATGCCATGGTATACATGGGGTGGAAGTCAGAGGACAACTTTCAGAAGTTGCTTCTATCTCCCCATCATGTGGGCTTCTAGGAATTGAACTCAGGTCATGAGTTTTTTTTTTTTTTTTTTTTAGAAATTATTTATTTATTTATTTATTTATTCAATTGTGCGTGTGTGCATGTGTGTATGTATGTGTGTGTAGTACCACGGGTGAATTCGGGAACCACCATGGACGCCTCCACTTCCTCCTTGTTTACTCTGCCCCAGAATTCACAGGCTCCGCCCTACCAGGACCAGAAACGCCAGTTGCCCCCAGCTTCTGCCTGGCGTCTATACGTGGGGTCTAGGATCAGAACTTGGGACCTTCTGCCTGCAAGGCACGGGCTTAACCCCTGAGCCACCTCTCCAGTCCAGGTCACAAGTTTTTTGAGAAGGTTTCTGTTTGTAGATTGTAGGATTCTTGAATGTGAACTTTGTAGGTACCAAGAGACTATCACAAGACACACTTGATAGGGTATGGGAGGGGTTTTAAGATCACCTTTGACAGGGTTTGGGAGGGTTCCTAAGATGAAGCAAGATCTTTAGCAGAATTATTGACTGAATGGTGTCTCCAAATCCATGTATTAGGCTTAAACCCTTGCTGTGATATATTGTGTCTACAATATAAAGAAGTGATGAGGTCATAAGGGTGGGCCTTCACATGGTAGAATTAGTGCCCATAGAAGAGACTGGCAGACATTGCGAGGCAGGAGGAGGAGGGTCTTTACCAGCACTGAACTGGGGGCATCTTGGTTTGGTCTTTGTTTCCAGGCCTGTGTTGTGGAAGCCACAAGTCTGTAGCGTTTTGCTGTGGTGGCCATAGCTGATTAACACGAGTGCACAGTTGATATCTGCTTCTGGGGTTTCCACGGCACATTCGGTTCCGGAGAAACTTTGTTTGCTGGTCTTGAGCGATGGCGGTGGTACCGGCTCCTCTGTCTGCTTCGATTTCTTGCTTTTACTTTCTTCGCTTAAGAAAGCACAGCTCAGGCCGGGGTGAGAGTATAGTGAAGCAAAGTTCGAGAATATGAATTTGATCCCAAGAACCTATGTTAAAAAAATCTAGGTTTGGGGGCACCTGCTTGTCATTCATCCCAGTGCTGGGAAGCAGGGACAGAGGGGTCCCTGAGCCTCGCTGGCGGCCAGCCTAGCCTACTTGGTACCAGGCTAGAGATCCTGTCTAAAAAAGGGGGTCCTGAGGTTGTCCTCTAGCCTACACATGTGTGTGATGAAGACGTGTATGCACACACTCATATGTGATGATACTGTATGTGGAGCTCATATGAAGATACATGCCTTCACATGTGAAGATACAGTATGCACACAACATGAAGACATGTATGTGTACTCATGTGTGAAGACACAGTATTATGCACACAATCACATGAAGACATGCATGTGTGTACTCACATGTGAAGACACAGTATGCACACACCCACACATGAAAACATGTATGTGCACGCTCACACATGAAGACACATGCATGTGCACACTCACACATGAAGACAGTTTCTTAGACACGTGTCCTCTTGGGCTGTGAAAGGGAGACTTTTCGTTCCATCTCTCTCCCCGCCTCTCTAGTCCGTTTCTCCGCTATTCCTGCAGACATAGCCCACGTAGGAGCCGTGCTGGTGTGAATGTGCCCACAGGCATATTGGTGTTTTGCTTGATGAATGGGAAACATGTCAGGGGTTTAGACTGGCAAAGAAAAAATATGCACCGTGGCCCTTCTGAGACAAATGTCAAGGTGGCCATACTTCCTAGCAGGAAGCCGAGGCCAAGTCGTGGTTAAAAACTCAGGAAGGACATCTGCGATGACGGAGCGCGGAGGGCAGATGGCTTCTTGAGCGGCCAGGAG
>JALPQD010000093.1:2990041-3076199 GCA_023101885.1 Typhlomys cinereus | reverse complement strand
AAAGGGGGAAGGCGGGAAGGAAGGGAGGACGGGGGAGGAAGGAAGGGAGGAAGGAGGAGAGGAGAGGAAGGAAGAAGGAAAGGAAGAAAGGAAGGAAGGCGAGAGAAAAGAGAGAAAAAAAGAGAGGATATAAGATAGAAGCCCCTACTGAGGGAGAGAGAAGAGGAGAGAGAGAGAGAGAAAGAGAGAAGAGAAAGAAGAAAGAAAGAAAGAAAGAGAAGAAAGAAAGAAAGAAGAAGAAGAAAGAAGAAAGAAGAAGAAGAAGAAGAGAGAAAAGAAAGAAAGAAAAGAAGAAGAAAGAAAGAAAGAAAGAAAGAAAGAAAGAAAGAAAGAAAGAAAGAAAGAAAGGAAAGAAAAGACATTGGGGGAGTTGGGTGGGGAGTAGGAGATGGGATGGAATAGGGGTACATATGATCATTGTATGCATTATGAAACATGAAATTGTCTAAGAGTAAAAAACAATATTTAAAAATGAATTAATAGCTGAACATTTCCGCGCATACGATCATGTGCCGTGTTATCTCCACAGTCAGCTTGGCCTCCTGTATGTTTTTGAATCCGATTTGCTAAGACTTTGTTGAGAATCTTTGCGTCTGTGTTCATCAGAGAGATCGGCCTATAGTTTTTTAAGTGAATCTTTATTAGGTTTTGGGATTAAGACGATATTAGCTTCATAGAAGGAATTTGGTAGTGTTCCTTCCTTTGCTATTTGATGGAACAGTTTAAGGAGTATTGGTGTTATTAACTCCTTAAATGTCTGGTAGAACTCTGTGCTGAATCCATCTGGTCCAGGACATTTTTTGGTGGGAAGATTTGAGACTACTTTTTCAATTCCCTTATATGTTATAGGACTATTTAAATAATTCACAACTTCCTGGTGTGGCTCCCGCTGTCACAGCCATTGCAGTACATTGAGCTCCATGGAGACAGCACTGGGGCAAGTGAGAGCCAGACGGGCACTGGGCAACTCTGTGCCTCGCAGAGGAAAAACAACTAAACATGGGCAAAGGAGATCCTAAGAAGCCGAGAGGCAAAATGTCATCATATGCCTTTTTTGTGCAAACTTGCCAGGAGGAGCATAAGAACAAGCATCTGGATGCTTCAGTCAACTTCTCAGAGTTCTGTAAGAAGTGTCCAGAGAGGTGGAAGACTATCTGCTAAAGAAAAAGGAAAATTTGAAGATATGGCAAAGGCGGACAGGCTTGTTATGAAAAGAGAAATGAAAACCTACATCCCTCCCAAAGGGGACACAAAAAAGAAGTTCAAGGACCCTAATGCTCCCAAGAGGCCTCCTTCGGCCTTTTTCTTGTTCTGTTCTGAGCATCGTCCCAAAATCAAAGGAGAACATCCCGGTTTATCCATTGTTGATGTTGCAAAGAAACTGGGAGAGATGTGGAACCACACTGCTGCTGATGACAAGCAGCCTATGAGAAGAAGCCGCCGAGCTGAAGGAGAAGTATGGAAAGGATACTGCTGCTTACAGAGCTAAGGAAAACCTGATGCAGCCATAAAGGGAGTTGTGAAGGCTGAGAAGAGCAAGAAAAAGAAGAGGAGGAAGAGGAGGAAGACGAAGAAGACGAGGAAGAAGAGGAAGACGAAGAGATGAGGATGAAGAAGATATGATGATGAATAAGTTGGTTCTAGCGCAGTTTTTTTCTTGTCTATAAAGCATTTAACCCCCCTGTACACAACTCACTCCTTTTAAGAAAAAAAATTGAAATGTAAGGCTGTGTAAGATTTGTTTTTAAACTGTACAGTGTCTCTTTTTGTATAGTTAACACACTACCGAATGTGTCCTTTAGATAGCCCTGTCCTGGTGGTATTTTCCAATAGCCACTAACCTTGCCTGGTACAGTATGGGGGTTGTAAATTGGCATGGAAATTTGAAGCAGGTTCTTGTTGGTGCACAGCACAAATTAGTTATATCTGGGGATGGTAGTTTTCTCATCTTCAGTTGTCTCTGATGCAACTTATACGAGTAATTGTTCTGTTAACTGAATACTACTCTGTAATTGCAAAAAAATTGCAGCTGTTTTGTTGACATTCTGAATGCTTCTAAGCAAATACAATTTTTTTATTAAAAAATAAATAATTCACAACTTCCTGATTCAATTTAGGTAAGTTGTGTTTACTTAGAAATTCATCCATCTCTTGGAGATTAGCAAAATAAGGGGAGAAATATCTGAAATCGAGATTAAGAAACGATAGAAAAACCAACCAGTCAAAAAGCTGGTTCTTTGAAAAAATCAATAAGATTGATACACCCCTAGCTAAACTAACCAAAAGCAGAAGAGAGAAAACCCAATTAACAAAATTAGAAATGAACATGGAGTTATCACTACTGATACCCAAGAAATCCAGAGAATTATAACATCATATTTCAAAAACTTATACTCTGTGAAGTTTGACAACACAAAAGAGATGGATGAATTTCTAAGTAAACACAACTTACCTAAATTGAATCAGGAAGTTGTGAATTATTTAAATAGTCCTATAACATATAAGGAAATTGAGGAAGTAATCTCGAATCTTCCCACCAAAAAATGTCCTGGACCACATGGATTCAACACAGAGTTCTACCAGACATTTAAGGAGTTAATAACACCAATACTCCTTAAACTGTTCCATCAAATAGCAAAGGAAGGAACACTACCAAATTCCTTCTATGAAGCTAATATCGTTTTAATCCCAAAACCTAATAAAGATTCACTTAAAAAAGAAAACTATAGGCCGATCTCCCTGATGAATATAGACGCAAAGATTCTCAAAAAGTCTTAGCAAATCGGATTCAAAAACATATTAAAAAGATCATTCATGGGACCAAGTAGGCTTCATCCCCGGCACACAAGGTTGGTTCAACATACGCAAATCAATAAATGTAATTCATCATGTAAACCAGTCCAAAGTCCAAGACCACATGATACTCTCGATAGATGCAGAAAAAGCTTTTGACAAGATCCAACAGCCTTTTATGATCAAAACGCTAGAGACAGTAGGAATGGAAGGGACCTTTATCAATATAATAAAAGCTATATACAACAAGCCCACAGCAAGGATTATGCTCAATGGGGAACAATTGGAAGCATTCCCACTTGGATCAGGAACTAGACAAGGCTGTCCACTCTCACCACTTCTATTCAATATTGAAGTCTTAGCTGAAGCCATAAGACAAGAAAGGGACATAAGAGGGATTCAAATCGGCAAGGAAGAAGTCAAGCTATCCCTATTTGCAGATGACATGATCTTATACCTGAGTGATCCCAAAAACTCCACCAGGAAGCTCCTGGAACTAATTGAGAAGTTCAGCAGGGTGCCAGGATACAAAATAAATGTGCAAAAATCAGAGGCCTTCCTATATGCCCAGAATGAAAGAAGTGAAAAAGCCTTGAGAGAAACAATACCATTTATTATAGCCCCTAAAAAAATGAAATACCTTGGTATAAACCTAACTAAGGAGGTAAAAGACCTTTACAATGAAAACTTTAAAACCCTAAAGAAAGAAATAGCAGAAGACCCCAGAAGGTGGAAAGACCTCCCTTGTTCCTGGATTGGCAGAATCAACATCGTGAAAATGACCATCGTACCAAAGGCAATATACAGATTCAATGCTATACCAATCAAAATCCCAAAGCAATTCTTCAAAGAAGTTGACCAAACAATCTCAAAGTTCATATGGAGGCACAAAAGACCCAGGATAGCAAAAACAATCCTGAGTAACAAAAACACAGCTGGAGGTATAACCATACCAAACCTTAGTCTATACTACAAATCCATAGTTGTAAAGACAGCCTGGTACTGGCTCCAAAATAGACACACAGATCAATGGATAAGGATTGAAGACCCAGATATAAGCCCACAAAGTTACAGCCATTTGGTCTTTGACAAAGGGGCCCAAAGAATCCAATGGAAAAAGAACAGCATCTTCAACAAATGGTGCTGGCAAAACTGGATCTCCACATGTAGAAGATTAAAGCTGGACCCGTACTTGTCACCATGTACAAGACTTAATTCCAAATGGATCAAGGACCTTGATATCAGGCCAGAGACTTTAAAAACCATAGTTGAAAGGATAGGGAACTCCCTCGAGCTGATTGGGCTAGGCCAACACTTCCTAAACAGACATCCAATGGCACAGTCACTGCTACCAACTCTCAACAGTTGGGATCTTGTGAAATTAAAGAGCTTCTGTTCAGATAAAGAGATTGTCACACGAGCTCAAAGGCACCCACAGAATGGGAGAAAATCTTCACTAACCACATATCTGATAAAGCTCTATTGTCCAGAGTGCACAAAGAACTTAGAAAACTAAACACCAAGGAAAACAATGGCCCAATTAAAAAATGGGCCCTGGAACTTAAAAGAAACTTTACCAGGGATGACATTAAAATGTCTAACAAATATCTTAAAAAATGCTCCACTTCTGTAGCCATCAGGGAAATGCAAATCAAAACTTCCCTGAGATATCATCTCACCCCGGTCAGGATGGCAAAAATCCACAATACTAACAACGCCAAATGCTGGAGAGGATGTGGAGAGAGGGGAACTCTCCTACATTGCTGGTGGGAATGCAGGCTCATACAGCCACTCTGGTGAGCCGTCTGGAGATTCTTAAAGAAATTAAAGATTGAAATGCCATATGACCCTGCTATTCCACTTTTGGGAATAACCCCCCATATAGCAGAGGTTCACCTCGATAGCACAAGCACGACTATGTTCATAGCAGCACTGTTTACATTAGCAAAGTCATGGAATCAGCCCAAATGTCCAACAGTTTACGAGTTGATAAGGAAACTGTGGTACATCTATACAATGGAGTACTACTCAGCCATCAAAAATGATGAATTACTAGATTTTGCCGGGAAATGGATGTCATTAGAAACAATTATATTAAGTGAAGTATCCCAGACCCAGAAAATTAAGCGCCGTATGTACTCCCTAATAGGTGGTTCCTAGTACCAAACCCACCCAGCCCACCTAGAGACAGTAATTCCAAGGATTATGAACAGGAGGGATGGGGTAGGAGGGCCACATCAGAAACAAGGAGAGAAGGGACCATGTTACAGCAGGGAAAATAGGCCTCCACCAAGGACCCAAATAAGTAATGAGACATCTGATTAAGTTCACAGACTTTTGTTCCTGATCATTTACTACTGAGGGGGAGTGATCTCACCAGAAGAGGAAGGCATATAGTCTGGCAGATAAAAAGTAACAATTTTGCAAATGGGTGATAGACCCCTCCCTCACTGTGGTTTCCCACTTTTATTACATCTACCTTTGAATGTGCTTTTATCACAAGACTCTAACAGCTTTTTGTCTCTGGCCAGGGGGTAACATACAATGCCCACCAGGATGGAGTTAAGGGCATTGCAGGAGCAGCAAAACTGCAAAAGAAAATCAACAAACCACAATCCAGAACTTCAGAGACTCTATATCAACCACCTAGAACTAGGCCAGCTTAGTCTCTCCCCATCTTGAAGCTCAGGGAAATTTGCGGAAGAGGGGGCGGTAAGAGTGTAAGAGCATAAGGATGGGAGGAGCAATGATATGTAAGATACTCTATACTAGTTAGGGCTGAAGCAATCATAATTGGACTTTGCATGCCCTGCGCATTGTCCAACACACTGTTGACCTCACAAAGTCTAGCATCTGCTAAAGGCACCAAGATCCTTGGAGGCAAAGGATTGGCAGGCACAGCAGTGTTCCTATACCTAAGGGGAACACGGGAAAGGGTTCGGGAAAGGCCACTGGGTCCTTGTACGTCATCGGAGAGGAGGGCCCAGAGGAAAATCAGACATGCACAAGAAAGGACTCTCTGGGAATTGGGGTGGGAGGCACTGGGGGATGGGGAGGTAGAGGGTGGGGAGGGGGAGCAGGGGGTACGGGGGGAGGAGGAGGGAGGGAGGGAACTGGTGTACCTAATAAGTTTGTATGAGCTGAAAAAAAAAAAAGAACAACAGAAAAAAAAAAAAAACGAAATTCATCCATCTCTTTTGTGTTGTCAAACTTCACAGAGTATAAGTTTTTGAAATATGATGTTATAATTCTCTGGATTTCTTGGGTATCAGTAGTGATAACTCCATGTTCATTTCTAATTTTGTTAATTTGGGTTTTCTCTCTCTTGCTTTTGGTTAATTTAGCTAGGGGTGTATCAATTTTAATGATTTTTTCAAAGAACTAGCTTTTTGACTGGTTGATTTTTTCTATCGTTTCTTAATCTCGATTTCAAATATTTCTCCCGTTATTTTGCTAATCTCTTCTCTTCTACTACTTTTGGGATCAGATTGCTCTAGTTTCTCTAAAGCTTAAGCTTCATCGTTAAGTTATTTATTTCTGATGTTTCTATTTTTTGATGTAGGCATTAAGAGCTATGAACTTACCTCTTAAGACAGCTTTCACTGTGCCCCAGAGATTTTGGTAAGTTGTATTTTCGTTATCGTTCACTTTCAGGAAATCTTGAATTTCCTTTTTAATTTCTTCCTGAATCCAGTTCTCATTCAGCATCATAGTGTTAAGTTTCCAGGAGTTAGTGTATTTTCTCTTGTGTGTTGTGTTGTGGATGTCCAGCTTTAGGCCGTGGTGGTCTGATAGGGCACAGGTTAGAATTTCAACTTTCTTGTATATGTGTAGATTCATTTTGTGGCCCAATAAGTGATCTATTTTGGAGAAAGTTCCGTGTGCTGCTGAGGAAACTGTGTATTCTTTGGTGCGTGGGTGAAAAGTTTGATAGAGATCTGTAAGGTCCATTTCTTTCAGGGTTTGATTAAGTTCCAAAGTGTCCCTGTTAAGCTTTTGACCTGTTGATCTATCCCATGTTTAGAGGGCGGTGTTGAAGTCCCCAAGAATTATCGTTTGGGGGTTGATTTCTTGCTTTAGACGCTGTAGGGTTTTCTTAATGAATGTGGAGGGGCCCGTATTGGGTGCATAAATGTTCAGTATTGTGAAGTCTTCCTGGTGAATTGTACCTGTGACTAAAATGTAGTATCCATCTGTGTCTCTTATGATTTTCTTTGGTTTGAAGTCCACTTTGTCTGAAAGCATAATTGCTATCCCTGCCTGTTTCTTGGTTCCATTAGCTTGCAAGATTTTGTACCAGCCTTTCATTCTTAGGATGTGTCTATCTTTTGTGGTGAGATGAGTTTCCTGAAGGCAGCAGATTGTTGGATTGTGGTTTTAATCCAAGTTTGCAATCTGTGTCTCTTAATCGGTGAGTTAATACCATTGACATTTAATGTTATAATGGAGAAATTATTTTTAATTCTGGACATTTTTTATGTTTAGTGGATTTTGTAAGCATGTTGTTTGGTGTTTCTGTTTTGGTTGTATTATACTTCCCTTCTGTCTTCCTGGATATGCCTGTTTTTTTCTTCACGCTTGAGTATCATTTCTAGCATTTTTTTTTATTTTTATTTTTTATTAAAAATTTAATTATACATTTTAAAATTTTTTACCAGTTCCCTCCCTCCCCCCCTCCTCCCCCCGAACCCCCTCCTCCCCCTCCCCTTCCCCCAGTGCCTCCCCTCCAATTCCCAGAGAGTCCTTTATTGTGTACACCTAACTCTCCACTGGGTCCTCCTCTCCGATGACATATAAGGACCCAGTGGCATTTCCATAAGCCCTTTCTCTTGTTCCCCTTAAGCATAAGATCACTACTATGGCTGTCAATCCCTTGCCTCCAGGGGTCTCGGTGCCCTTAACAGATGCTAGACTTTATGAGGGCAACAGTGCGCTGGACATTGCGCAGGGCATGCAAAGTCCCATTATGATTGCTTTGGCCCCAACTATTGTTGAGAATCTTGCAAATCGTTGCTCCTCCCATCCTTTTGCTCTTACAATCTTACACACCCCCTCTTCCGCAAATGTCCCTGAGCTCCAGGATGGGGAGAGATTAGGCTGTCCTAGTTCTATGTGATTGATATAGAGTCTCTGAAGTTCTGGATTGTGGTTTGTTGATTTTCTTTTGCAGTTTTGCTGCTCCTGCAATGCCCTTCACTCCATTCTGCTGGGCACTGTATGTCACCCCCTGGCCAGAGACAAAAAGCTGTTAAACTGGAGTCTTGTTGTAATAGCACATTCAAGGGTAGATGTAATAAGAGTAGGAAACCTCACTGAGGGAGGGGTCCATCACCCATTTGCAAAATGATTACTTTTTATCTGCTAGACTATATGCCCTCCCCTTCTGGTGAGATCAGGAAAGAACGTCTGTGAACTTAACCAGGTTTCTCATTACTTACTTGCAGACCTTGATGGAGGCCTATTTTCTCTGCTGTAACATGGTCTCCTCTCTCCTTGTTTCTGGTGTGGCCATCTCTCTTGTTCATGAACCTTGCAATTACTGTGTTACATAGGTTTACTTTTGAGTGTCTCAATGTGGGCTGGGTGAGTTTGGTACTAGGAGCCACCTATTAGGGAGTACATACGGCGCTTAATTTTCTGGGTCTGGGATCCTTCACTTAATATAATTCTTTCTAATGACATCCATTTCCCAGCAAATTCCAGTAATTCATCATTTTTGATGGCTGAGTAGTACTCCATTGTATAGATGTACCACAGTTTCCTTATCACTCGTAAACTGTTGGACATTTAGGTTGATTCCATGACTTTGCTATTGTAAACAGTGCTGCTATGAACATGGTCGAGCTTGTGCTATCGAGGCGAACCTCTGCTGCATGGGGGGTTATTCCCAAAAGTGGTATAGCAGGGTCATATGGCATTTCAATCTTTAATTTCTTTAAGAATCTCCAGACGGCTCGCCAAGGTGGCTGTATGAGCCTGCATTCCCACCAATAATGTAGGAGAGTTCCCCTCTCTCCACATCCCCTCCAGCATTTGTCGTTGTTAGTATTGTGGATTTTTGCCATCCTGACCGGGGTGAGATGATATCTCAGGGAAGTTTTGATTTGCATTTCCCTGATGGCGAAGGAAGTGGAGCATTTTTTAAGATAATTGTTAGACATTTTAATTTCATCCCTGGTAAAGTTTCTTTGAAGTTCCAGGGCCCATTTTTTATTTGGGCCAGTGTTTTCCTTGGAGTTTAGTTTTCTAAGTTCTTTGTGCACTCTGGACAGTAGAGCTCTGTCAGATATGTGGTTAGTGAAGATTTTCTCCCATTCTGTGGGTTGCCTTTGAGCTCGTGTGACAATCTCTTTATCTGAACAGAAGCTCTTTAATTTCACAAGATCCCAACTGTTGAGAGTTGGTAGCAGTGACTGTGCCATTGGATGTCTGTTTAGGAAGTGTTGGCCTAGCCCAATCAGCTCGAGGGAGTTCCCTATCCTTTCAACTATGGTTTTTAAAGTCTCTGGCCTGATATCAAGGTCCTTGATCCATTTGGAATTAAGTCTTGTACATGGTGGCAAGTACGGGTCCAGCTTTAATCTTCTACATGTGGAGATCCAGTTTTGCCAGCACCATTTGTTGAAGATGCTGTTCTTTTTCCATTGGATTCTTTGGGCCCCTTTGTCAAAGACCAAATGGCTGTAACTTTGTGGGCTTATATCTGGGTCTTCAATCCTTATCCATTGATCTGTGTGTCTATTTTGGAGCCAGTACCAGGCTGTCTTTATAACTATGGATTTGTAGTATAGACTTAGGTTTGGTATGGTAATACCTCCAGCTGTGTTTTTGTTACTCAGGATTGTTTTTGCTATCCTGGGTCTTTTGTGCCTCCATATGAACTTTGAGATTGTTTGGTCAACTTCTTTGAAGAATTGATTTGGGATTTTGATTGGTATAGCATTGAATTTGTATATTGCCTTTGGTAGGATGGTCATTTTTACAATGTTGATTCTGCCAATCCAGGAACAAGGGAGGTCTTTCCACCTTCTGGTGTCTTCTGCAATTTCTTTCTTTAGGGTTTTAAAGTTTTCATTGTAAAGGTCTTTTACCTCCTTAGTTAGGTTTATACCAAGGTATTTCATTTTTTTAGGGGTTATAGTAAATGGTATGGTTTCTCTCAAGGCTTTTTCACTTCTTTCATTCTGGGCATATAGGAAGGCCTCTGATTTTTGCACATTTATTTTGTATCCTGGCACCCTGCTGAACTTCTCAATTAGTTCCAGGACCTTCCTGGTGGAGTTTTTGGGATCACTCAGGTATAAGATCATGTCATCTGCAAATAGGGATAGCTTGACTTCTTCCTTGCCGATTTGAATCCCTCTTATGTCCCTTTCTTGTCTTATAGCTTCAGCTAAGACTTCAAGTACAATATTGAATAGAAGTGGTGAGAGTGGACAGCCTTGTCTAGTTCCTGATCGAAGTGGGAATGCTTCCAATTGTTCCCCATTGAGCATAATCCTTGCTGTGGGCTTGTTGTATATAGCTTTTATTATATTGATTAAGGTTCCTTCCATTCCCACTGTCTCCAGCGTTTTGATCATAAAAGGCTGTTGGATCTTGTCAAAAGCTTTTTCTGCATCTATCGAGAGTATCATGTGGTCTTGGACTTTGGACTGGTTTACATGATGAATTACATTTATTGATTTGCGCATGTTGAACCAACCTTGTGTGCCGGGGATGAAGCCTACTTGGTCCCCATGAATGATCTTTTTGATATGTTTTTGAATCCGATTTGCTAAGACTTTGTTGAGAATCTTTGCGTCTGTGTTCATCAGGGAGATCGGCCTATAGTTTTCTTTTTTAAGTGAATCTTTATTAGGTTTTGGGATTAAAACGATATTAGCTTCATAGAAGGAATTTGGTAGTGTTCCTTCCTTTGCTATTTGATGGAACAGTTTAAGGAGTATTGGTGTTATTAACTCCTTAAATGTCTGGTAGAACTCTGTGCTGAATCCATCTGGTCCAGGACATTTTTTGGTGGGAAGATTCGAGATTACTTCCTCAATTTCCTTATATGTTATAGGACTATTTAAATAATTCACAACTTCCTGATTCAATTTAGGTAAGTTGTGTTTACTTAGAAATTCATCCATCTCTTTTGTGTTGTCAAACTTCACAGAGTATAAGTTTTTGAAATATGATGTTATAATTCTCTGGATTTCTTGGGTATCAGTAGTGATAACTCCATGTTCATTTCTAATTTTGTTAATTTGGGTTTTCTCTCTCTTGCTTTTGGTTAGTTTAGTTAGTTGTTGATTTTTTCAAAGAACCAGCTTTTTGATTGGTTGATTTTTTCTATCGTTTTCTTAGTCTCAATTTCAGATATTTCTCCCCTTATTTTGCTAATCTCTTCTCTTCTACTGCTTTTGGGATCAGATTGCTCTAGTTTCTCTAAAGCTTTAAGCTGCATTGTTAAGTTGTTTATTTCTGATGTTTCCATTTTTTTGACGTGGGCATTAAGAGCTATGAACTTAACTCTTAGAACAGCCTTCATTGTGCCCCAGAGATTTTGGTAAGTTGTATTTTCGTTATCGTTCACTTTCAGGAAATCTTGAATTTCCTTTTTAATTTCTTCCTGAATCCAGTTCTCATTCAGCATCATAGTGTTAAGTTTCCAGGAGTTAGTGTATTTTCTCTTGTTTGATGTGTTGTGGATGTCCAGCTTTAGGCCGTGGTGGTCTGATAGGGCACAGGTTAGAATTTCAACTTTCTTGTATATGTGTAGATTCATTTTGTGGCCCAATATGTGATCTATTTTGGAGAAAGTTCCGTGTGCTGCTGAGAAAAATGTGTATTCTTTGGTGCGTGGGTGAAAAGTTCGATAGAGATCTGTGAGGTCCATTTCTTTCAGGGTTTGATTAAGTTCCAAAGTGTCTCTGTTAAGCTTTTGACCTGTTGATCTATCCCATGTAGAGAAGGCGGTGTTTAAGTCCCCAAGAATTATTGTTTGGGGGTTGATTTCTTGCTTTAGATGCTGTAGGGTTTTCTTAATGAATGTGGAGGGGCCCGTATTGTGTGCATATATGTTCAGTATTGTGAAATCTTCCTGGTGAATTGTATCTGTGACTAAAATGTAGTATCCATCCGTGTCTCTTATAATTTTTTTTTGGTTTGAAATCCACTTTGTCTGATAGCATAATGGCTACCCCTGCCTGTTTTCTGCTTCCATTTGCTTGTAGAATTGTTGACCAGCCTTTTATTTTTAGAGCGTGCCTATCTTTTGTGGTGAGATGGGTTTCCTGCAGGCAACAGATTGATGGATTGTGATTTTTAATCCAAGTTTGTAATCTGTGTCTGTTGATCGGTGAATTAAGTCCATTAACATTTAGTGTTATAATGGAGAAACTGTTGTTAATTCCAGACATTTATTATGTTTAGTAGCTTTTATAAGTATATTGCTTCGCTTTTAATGGTGTTATATTTGCCTTCTGTTCTCCTGGATATGCCTGTTTTTTTCTTCACGCTTGAGTATCATTTCTAGCAGTTTTTGAAGGCCTGGTTTGGTGGCCATGTATCCCTTAAAGTTGTCTTTGTGCTGGAAAATTTTTCTTTCTCCCTCGATCATGACTGATAGTTTTGCAGGGTAAATCAGCCTGGGTTGACATTTTTGCTCATTCAATACTTGAAGTATGTGTCTCCAAGCTCTTCTTGCTTTTACTGTTTCGACTGAGAAGTCATTTGTTATTTTAATAGGTTTACCTTTAAAAGTGACTTGTTTTTTCTCCCTCGAAGCTCTCAGCACCAGTTCTTTATCTTGAATGTGGAGTGTTTTAACTATTATTTGCCACGGTGTGCTTCTATTTTGGTCGTATCTGTTTGGGGTGCGGAATGCCTCTTGTATATGGATGGGCCTCTCTTTTTTTAAATGAGGAAAGTTTTCCTTGATGATCGTTTGAAAAATTTCCTCAGGGGTGGTATTTTGAGATTCTTGCTCTGGTATTCCATGAATACGCATGTTAGGCTTCTTCAGGGTGTCCCATATCTCTTGGATATTCTCTCAAGTATCTTTTTGGCTTTAACAACCTCTTCCATTGAGCTGGTTAGTACTCCCACTTTATCTTCAAGGTCTGAAATTCTGTTTTCTGCTTCATTAGTTCTGTTGATAAGACTCTCTGTGGCGTTCTGGGTTGAAGATAACTTGTCTTTTAGCTCAGTTTTAAATTCTGCTTGAGTTTGTTTTAACTGCTCTATGCCACTTTTTGTTTCTTGCACTGTTTTTCTCAACTCCTCCAGATGTCTGTTGTGTTCCTCTTCAAAGCGATTGATTCGATTATGTAATTCCTCCCGGATTTCCTCTTTCATAGTATTGAACATGGTAATGATCATATTTTGAAAGTCGTTATCCTGGGTCAGGCTTTCTTGGCCTTTTTCTGTGGGTTTGTTGTAGTTGGAGTCTAACATTATGGGATTAATTTCTTCAGTGGGAAATTTGTTTATTTGAGTGTTGCTTCTCATGGATTTGCACTTTGACTTTGGCATTGTCGTTTTAACTCTTAAGATCTTTCAATTTCACTAAACTGAATTATTTGGCCTGGGGTTCTGGGGGTGGGCAGGGACGGAGCTTACCTAGGTCGCGGGTGAGGCCCGGCTGGACCCCGTGCGCGTCCCGACCAGCAGAGCCGGGTGGGGAAAGGGAGGATGGGGGCATCGGCCTGGAGCTATTTAACCGGAGGGGAGCTGGGGCGGGCCTGGGCGCAGGGGGAGGTCCTCCTGGTCCCACGGCCCTGCGCGCAGCTCCGGTTGGATGGAGGGGTAGGAGCTGGGTCCCTTTGGGCTGACCTGGGGTTCTGGTGGGTGGGCGCGGGCGGAGCTTACCTAGGTCGTGGGTGAGGCCCGGCTGGACCGCACGCGCGTCCCGACCGGGGGAGCCTGGTGGGGAAAGGGAGCGGATTACATTTATTGATTTGCATATGTTGAACCAACCTTGTGTGCCTAGGATGAAGCCTACTTGATTACAGTGAATGATGTTTTTGATATGTTTTTGAATCCTATTTGCTAAGATTTTGTTGAGAATCTTTGCATCTGTGTCCATCAAAGAGATTGGCCTATAGTTTTCTTTTTTAAGTGTATCTTTATTAAGTTTTGGGATTAAGATGATATTAGCTTCATGGAAAGACTTTGGTAGTGTTCCTTCCTTCACTATTTGGTGGGACAGTTTAAGGAGTATTGGTGTGATTAGCTCCTTAAATGTCTGGTAGAACTCTGTGCTGAATCCATCTGGTCCAGGACATTTTTTGGTGGAAAATTCGGGATTACTTCATTGATTTCCTTATATTTTATAGGACTATTTAAGTAATTCAATTTAGGTAAGTTGTGTTCATTTAAGAATTCATCCATTTCTTTTTTATTATCAAATTTCATGGAGTATAAGTTTTTGTAATATGACCTTATAATTCTTTGAATTTCTTGGGTTTCAGTAGTGATAACTCCATTTTCATTTCTAATTTTGTTAATTTGGGTTTTTTCTGTCTTGTTTTTGGTGTATCAATCTTATTGATTTTTTCAAAGAACCAGCTTTTTAAAAAAATTTTATTTACTTTTCTGCTCATACAAATATAATAGGTACCCCTGTCCCCTCCGTCCCTCCACCCCTCCCTGGACCTCTCTCCTCCCTTTTCTCCTTCCTTTCCCCCCTCCTTCCTTATCTTTCTCCTTCCTTTCTCCCCTCCTTCCTTATCTTCCAGTGCCCCCTTCCCCCATCTCTGAAGCATCCTTTAATGTGTATATCAAACATTCCTCTGGGTCCTCTTCTCTGATGAGGTGTCAGGACTCATTGGCATTTCCTAGACCTCTTTCTTGTGTTCCCCTTAAGTATAGGAACACTTAAATATAGGCTGTTAATCCTTTGCTTCTAAGGATCCTAGTGTCTTTAGTCCATGCTAGACTTTGAGAGGGGGGTCAATGATAAGTTGGTCATTGCACAGATCATGCAGAGTCCTGTTATAATTACTTCGGGCCTAACTTGTGTGGAGTATCTTGCATATCATGATTCCTCCCATCCTTGTGGTCTTACAATCTTATCGCCCCCTCTTCCGTAAATTTCCCTGAGCTTCAGGATGGAGAAAGATTAGGCAGGCCTGATTCCAGGTGGTTGATATAGAGTCTCTGATGTTCTGAATTATGGTTTGTTGATTTTTTTTCAGTTTTGCTGCTCCTACAATGCCCTTTGCTCCATCCTGATGGGTATTGGATGTCACCCCCTGGCCACAGATAAAAAGCTGTTAAAATAGAGTCTTATTATAAGGATAGGTTCAAAGGTAGATGGAATAAAAGTAGGAGATTGTGGTGAGGGGTGAATCAGTCTCCCATTGCAAAATGGTTACCTTCTATCTGCCAGACTATGCCCTCCCTTTCTGGGAAGATCATACTCCATCAGTTGCAAGTGACCAGGAAGGACAGTCTGTGAGTTTAACCAGATGTCTCATTACTTACTTGTAGTCCTTGATGGTGGCCTAATATCTCTGCTGTAGCATGATCCCTTCTCTTCTTGTTTCTGGTGGGGCTTCCTTCCCCTTCTCTCCTGCAAAGAACCAGATTTTTGAGTGGTTGATTCTCCATATCGTTTTCCTTATCTCAATTTGCCATATTTCTCCCCTGATTTTGCTAATCTCCTCTCTTCCACTGCTTTTGGGATCTGATTGCTCTTGTGTCTCTGAAGCTTTAAGCTGCATTGTTAAGTTATTTATTTGTGATGTTTCTATTTTTTTGATATAGGCATTAAGAGCTATGAACTTACCTCTTAGGACAGCTTTCATTGTGTCCCAAAGATTTTTGATAAGTTTTATTTTTGTTATTGTTCACTTCTAGGAAATCCTGAATTTCCTTTTTAATTTCTTCCTGAACCCAATTCTCATTCAGCATCATAGTGTTTAGTTTCCTGGAGTTAGTGTATTTTCTGCTGTTTGTTGTGTTGCAGATGTCAAGCTTTAGACCATAGTGGTCTGATAGGGTACAGGCTAGAATTTCAACTTTCCTGTATATGTGGAGATTCGTTTTGTAGCTCAATATGTGATCTATTTTGGAGAAAATTCCATGTGGTGCTGAGAAAAATGTGTATTCTTTGGTGTGTGGATGAAAAGTTCCATAGAGATCTGTAAAGTCCATTTCAGTAAGGGTTTGATTAAGTTCCAATGTGTCTCTGTTAAGCTTTTGACTTATTGATCTATCCCATGTTGAGAGGCAGTATTGAAATCCCAAAGATTTATCATTGTGGGGTTGATTTCTTGCTTTCAACACTGTAGCGTTTGCTTAGTGAATGTGGAGGAGCCCGTATTAGGTGCATATATGTTCAGTATTGTGAAGTCTTCCTGGTGAATTGTACCTGTGACTAAAATGTGCTATCCATCTGTGTCTCTTATGATTTATTTTGGTTTCAAGTCCACTTTGTCCAATAGCATAATAGCTACTCCTTCCTGTTTCCTGGTTCCATTAGCTTGCAGAATTTTGGACCAGCCTTTTACTTTTAGGATGTGCCTATCTTTTCTGGTGAGATGAGTTTTCTGAAGGCAGCAAATTGATGGTTTGTGATTTGTAATCCAAGTTTGTAATATGTGTCTTTTGATTGGTGAGGTAATCCTATTGACATTTAATGTTATAATGGAGAAATTACTTTTAATACCAGAAACTTTTTAGTTAGTGGCTTTTGTAAGTGTATTGTTTGGCTTTTAGGATTTGGTGGTATTATACTTCCCGTCTGTCCTGGATATGCTTGTTCTTTTTTCAAGCTTGAGTACTTTTCTAGCATTTTTTGAAGGCCTGGTTTGGTAGACATGTAAGTCTTCAAGTTGTTTTTGCGTTGGAAGATTTTTCTTCCCCTCTCGATCATGACTGATAATTTTGCCGGGTGTATCAGCCTAGGTTGACATTTTTGCTTATTCAGTACTTGAAGTATGTCTTTCCAAGCTCTTCTTGATTTTACTGTTTCCATTGAAAAATCATTCATTATTTTAATAGGTTTACCTTTAGAAGTGACTTGTTTTTTTTTTTTTCCCTTGAAGCTCTCAGCACCTTTTCTTTGTCTTCAGTGTGGAGTGTTTTGACTATTATTTGCTGTGGTGAGTTTCTGTTTTGGTCATATCTGTTTCGGGTACGGAATGCCTCTTGTATATGGATGGGCCTCTCTTTCTTCAGATGAGGAATGTTCTCCTTTATGATAATTTGAAAATTTTCCTCAGGTGTGTTATTTTGGGATTCTTGTTCTGGTATTTCATGAATGCATACATTAGGTTTCTTCAAAGTGTCCCATAGCTCTTGAATATTCCTCTGAAGTATCTTTTTGTCTTAACAACCTCTACCATTGAGCTGTTTAGTTCTTCCTCTTTGTCTTCAAGATCTGAAATTCTGTTTTCTGCTTCGTTAGTTCTGTTGATAAGACTCTCTGTGGAGTTCTGGGTTGAAGATAACTTGTCTTTTAGTTCAACTTTAGTTCTGCTTGAGACTGTTTTAACTGCTCTATGCCTTTTTTTTGTTTCTTGAACTGTTTTTCTTATCTCCTCTAAGTGCCTGTTGTGTTCCTGTTCAAAGTGGTTGATGTGGTTATTTAACTGGTCCCAGATTTCCTCTTTCATAGTATTGATCATGATAAAGATCAGGCTTTGCAAATCTTTTTCTTAGGTCTGGCTTTCTTGGCTATTTACCATGAGTTTGTTCTGGTTGGAATCTATCATTATGGGGTTACTTCTTTCAGTAGATTTGTTTTCTTGGTTTTTGTTTCTCATGGATTTGTGCTGTGACCTAGGCATTGTTATTTTATCTCTTAAGACCTTCTTTCAGTTTCTGTGTGTTTTTGACTGAACTGAATTAGTTGGTATTACTACTTTCAAGCAGTTATTACTAGTGTTTGCCTTGGAGTTGGGTACGCTTGTCTGTTGTTATTGTTATTTCCCAGATGAGGATATTAGACAGTTAGTACATCAATTAAGTCAGGTTTGGAAGACAGAGAGTGAAGATTAGTGTGGTAGTGCACTTTTTCGGTTTAGTACCTTGGTGATATGTGAGGGTGAATGATATAGTCCCTGAAGTTGTATATGTTTGGGGGTGGGTATATGGAAAAGTTAAACTACAGTTACTAATAATTGAGAGGGACAGAATGATAAAAAGGGTTTATTTGTCTTTGAGCTGGATGTGAAGAATCTCTCCCATGTGATAGGATGATTTTAGAGGACTTCAGATGTATGGCATTTGTCCCCTAGAGCTTTGCTTGGGTTTTCTTTGGACTCTGTTGAATTCTTAGGATCAGGGGGTTCTCCCTGGTCTGCAGCCCATTGGGAAAGGGCTGCGCCTCCAGTTGTAGCACAGATCACCTGGGACCTGGGACTTTTTTTTTTTTTTTTGCTTCCTTAATATCTAGATCTTATCTCACCAGAAGGGGAGGGCATATAGTCTGGCAGATAAAAAGTAATCATTTTGCAAATGGGTGACTGACCCCTCCCTCACTGAGGTTTCCTACTTTTATTACATCTACCCTTGAATGTGCTATTATAACAAGACTCCAGTTTAACAGCTTTTTGTCTCTGACCACGGGTGACATACAGTGCCCATCAGGATGGAGTGAAGGGCATTGCAGGAGCAGCAAAATTGCAAAAGAAAATCAACAAACCACAATCCAGAACTTCAGAGACTCTATATCAACCACATAGAACTAGGCCAGCCTAATCTCCCCCCATCCTGAAGCTCAGGGACATTTGCAGAAGAGGGGCCGGTAAGATTGTAAGAGCAAAAGGATGGGAGGAGCAATGATTTGCAAGATTCTCCACTCTAGTTAGGGCCGAAGCAGTCATAATAGGACTTTGCATGCCCTGCGCAATGTCCAATACACTATTGACCTCACAAAGTCTAGCATCTGCTAAAGGCACCAAGATCCTTGGAGGCAAGGGATTGACAGCCACAGTAGTGTTCCTATGCTTAAGGGGAACACGAGAAAGGGTTCAGGGAAATGCCACTGGGTCCTTGTACGTCATCGGAGAGGAGGACCTAGAGGAGAGTTAGGCATACACAATAAAGGACTCTCTGGGAATTGGGGGGGGGGGAGGCAGTGAGGGATGGGGAGGGAGGGAGGGGGAGCAGAGGGTTTGGGGAGAGGAGGAGGGAGGGAACTGGTCTACCTATTAAGTTTGTATGAGCAGAAATAATAAAAAATGTATTAAAAAATCTAGATCCTGGAATATCCTGGGTTGAATCCTATTTGTTGAATGAATAAATGGATGGGTATATGGTGTCTTTTTTAGAAGTCATTCTTTCCATAGTCAGTGATTATGACCATGACTATTGTCATCATTTACAGAGAGAAATATAAGGAGACCAAATGACATTTATAAATGCTCAGAATTATAAGGGAAATGTAGATAGTCTAGATTACCACTATCATTTTACATACAAGTGGAAACAGGAAAACAAGTATTGAAATGGCAAGTCTTCAGTTGGATAGTTAGTTATTTGTTGATCAAGACTGGGTTTTTCTTTTTCAAATTTTAAAAATCATTTTATATTTCTGTTCATACAATAAAGGTTAAATAACTTTGATTTATATTCTAGCATGTCCTTAAAATTAAAAAATTAGTAAAGCAGAATCATATTCATTAATTGGAAAGATATTCAACATATATTATCAAAAGTTGCAAAGAAATACTATTCTAGTTTTACACTTGTATATAAAAATATATATAATGAATATATATATAATATATATATAATTCATCAAAAAGATATTTCAGTTAAGGGGTTCTTATTCTTCTCCCTTTTCTTCCCTCTATCCCCTCCCTTTCTCTTTCCTCCCTGTCCCTTTCCATGTATTTTTCTCTCTCTCCCTCCTTCCCTCCCCCTCCCTCTTCCTTCCCTCCTTCCCTCTACTCTTCCCTCCTCCTTCCTTCCTTCCTTCCTTCCTTCCTTCCTTCCTTCCTTCCTTCCTTCCTTCCTTCCTTCCTTCCTTCCTTCCTTCCTTCCTTCCTTCCTTCCTTCCTTCGTTCCTTCCTTCCCCTCTTTGGTTCCTTTCTTTCCTTTTTCTTCTTGTATTTATTTTCAGTCAGAAAATCTAGGCAGAAATCTCTTTTCTTGTGTTACTTTCAACTTTCTTTATGTAAATCATCATTTGGCCTAAAGTTATATGATAATGACACTAAAATGATTTTGAAACTGTCTTTGAGCCACAATTTGTGTGCCAAGTTTTACTGTGGGGAAAAGAAATCTCATAGGGAAGTTGGTCCCTTGATTGCAATGTGTGGGCTAATAAATCATGAAGATTTCAAGTATCTGAGCATTTAATAACAACCCTTGGATGTTGTATATGAAGTAAGATTTCTATACTCAAATAGGATTTATAATCTTTGAATTTGTTATTCTCTTGGCTTTGATTTTTAACCTAAAAGTTACAAATCCAAATACTAACTCGACGATACAGATGCTCTAAAAATTTCCCCCTTTTCTGATTTTTCTTAGTCATTAGCTTTGCTTTCTCAATATTTCCAGTATCAAAGACAATTTGACCTTGGGGACAGATCCCTCTCTTGAATTGAAGTAGCAATGACTATCTCAAATCATCAACAACCTTATATTTTTGAGAGAATATTGACTTCTGAGGTACTACCTGGCAAATTGATAAAGTATGTTTCGAAAGCCAATTCACCGTTTGCAGTGCCACCTTATGTATGAACAGAGAAGTATCCAACTTATCTTCAGCACTACTCTTTTTTTTTAAATTATTTATTCAACTGTGTGCATATGCGTGTGTATGTTCAGCACTACTCTTATCTGAGTGCAGTCTGGGCTTGACCCACTATGTCTTCAGTGGAAATGTTCTGATGGAGATATTGAATAAGGGGTTTTATTTGTTTCAGAAGTCCCATTTGCAGGGAGGAATCAAATGATCCTCCTCTGCCCAGGTTTTCCAGAGCTGAACCTGTCCTTACTTTATGCTCTATTTTGGCAGAGTGACTGACTTCACAGTAAACTGTGGATTATTTGAAACCCATGTGCTCTAATTCCTTGTCCTAATGCACAACAGAGCACAATAGCTCCTCTGACCTACAGGTAGGTGAAATGACTTGAAGCAAGATTCAATGTTCTCTATGGTCCCAGGGTGTTGGGCAACTTAGTTTTTCTCTGATGGCCAAATGACTGATTTTTTTGGGTGAAGGAATGAATTCAAGGAATAATTCTATTATATTGAAATAAATAAGCACGGAATTTGAAAACAAAATGCAAGGTCCTTTTTAATACTTAGATTTTGAGTTGCTGTTTTGGAATCACAGGTGTGAGCCTATGATTGAGATGAATGGCTTATTACATTAATCTGGAGTTGGGGACATTCACATGTCTGCCTATTTATAATTTTTCTCTAGCTGCTGTCTGTATAGACTCTTTATCCTCATCTGCTGTTTGTGCTTTTACACATTTATCCTCTTGTCTTTGTGTTTCTTGGGGTAACATTCATTGTGAAGAGACAGGAAGAATATCCTAACAGCAAAGTGGGATCAGAGTATGAATAACAGAGAAGAATGAATATAGAAAATACAGAGTTGATGAAAGGGTTTAAAGAGTTAGGTAGTCCTCCTTTTGGAGAAGTGGCCTGGAAATGCTGGACCCTACATAATTATGTCTTGAAATGATATAGCAAATAGGTATATTGAATTAACATGGCATACTTACTTTGATTTATTTAGTGGGTCAGAAATAATACTCAAGCTCAGAAATATATATATGTGTTTGTAGATAAATGCTTCTCTGACTTCTTAAAGTGGAATGGGATCATGTATGAAGGGATGAAAATTACCTAAATTCATTGCATTCATTTATGAAAATGTCAAAGAATAAGATAAAAGAGGCATTATAGACTTCTGTGATTCTGGGTAAATAAACATTACTCTGGATTTCCACTTTTAAAATTATTTATTTATTTATTTTAATTTATTTTTTCTAGTTTTATGGATTACAACTTTTTGTTGCTAAAATAATAAAATAATATTAGATTGCCAATATTTAATGCTTTGAGAACATACCATTTTTTAAAAATTTTTAAAATTTTATTATTTATTCAATTGTGTGTGTACGTGTGTGTGCACGTGTGTGTATTGTATGTGTCTGTGTGAAGAACCATGGATGAATTCGGGAACCACCATGGACTGCTTCTACCTCCTCCTCGTTTACTCTGCCTGGGGATTCACAGGCTCCACCCCACCAGGACCAGAAACGCAGGCCGCCCCCGCTTCCGCCTGGCATCTATACGTGGGGTCTAGGATCCGAATTCTGGATCTTCCACCTGCAAGGCAGAGGGTTAACCCCTGAGCCACCTCTCCAGCCCCCGAGAACATACCATTTAAGTGAATGATTGAGAATATATTAAAAAGCTTTATACTGTTTAGAATACTTTAAATGAAGTTAATTGGTGCTAATTCATTTATTTATTTTTTTTTTGCAGACTTCTCCATATCTAATATCCAACATATGAATTGAATCCATGGCCAGTGCAAATAATGTGACCAAATTAATTTTCACTGGCCTTTTCCAGGACCCAGAGGTACAGATGGTGTGCTTTGTGCTGTTTCTTCCTGTGTACTTGGCCACAATAGTGGGCAATGGTCTCATTGTTGTGACCATTACCATCAGTAAGAGTCTGTGTTCCCCTATGTACATCTTCCTCAGTTCCCTGTCCCTTGTGGAGATCTTTTATTCATCAACCATTGTCCCCAAGTTCATCACTGACTTACTTGCCAAGATCAAAACCATCTCTATGAAGGGTTGTCTGGCTCAGATATTCTTTTCCCACTTCTTAGGAGTTGTTGAGATCCTTCTGCTTGTGGTGATGGCCTATGACCGCTACGTGGCCATCTGCAAGCCTCTTCACTACATGAACATTATGAGTCGCCAGCTGTGCCACATGCTGGTGGCAGGTTCCTGGCTGGGGGGCTTCATTCACTCCATCATTCAGATTCTCATTACCATCCCATTGCCCTTCTGTGGTCCCAATGTGATTGACCACTACTTCTGTGACCTCCAGCCACTGTTCAAGCTGGCCTGCACTGACACCTTTATGGAGGGGGTTATTGTGTTGGCCAACAGTGGGTTAATCTCTGTATTCTCACTCCTCATCTTGGTGACCTCCTATATTGTCATCCTGGTGAACCTGAGGAATCATTCTGCAGAGGGGAGGCGCAAGGCCCTCTCCACCTGTGCCTCTCATATCACGGTGGTCGTCTTGTTCTTTGGACCTGCCACATTCATCTACATGAGACCCTCATCCACCTTCACTGTGGACAAACTTGTGGCTGTGTTCTATACAGTCATCACCCCCATGCTGAACCCCATTATCTATACTCTCCGGAATGCAGAGGTAAAGAGTGCGATGAAGAGGTTGTGTAATAAAAGGAGAATTGAGGGATTACAAATGGATTAAGCTATTCCTTGTTTTTATGCTTATGAGGATTTTTGTTTCAGTAGTGTTTTCATGAAGAACAGAAGAAAATGTAAGAAGCTAATGTGCTCTCTCTGTGATTCTCTTTGATAGCTAGGTAACCTTAGTAGAATTTTTTTTGTAAAGATTCTAAGAGGAGATGATAAATTACTCTTTTGTTAAAAATGAATTAAATTTTTATTGTATAGGGTTAAATATGGTCATTTTCATGTAACTGTATGATATTTTGAGCACATTTCCCCCATGTCACTGCTCTTTTCTTTTTGCTCCCCCAATTGTTCCATTTGCTCCTCAGACAAGTTTGCTTCTGTTTATGTGTCATCAGTACTTACAGGATTTTATGGGTTTAAAAATTTAGATCACATAGATAAGAGAGAATATGCAATATTTGTCTTTCTGTCTTAATTTGTCTTTCAGTCTGTCTGTCTTAATTAGTTTAATGTGATTGGCTCTATCAATTTTCCTTTAAATGACATAACTTTATTCTTTTTGGATGAAAGAAATTTCATCATGTATTATGAGCAATGGTTTCTTTTATCTAATTTAATAATTTCTAGATGTCCATGTTGATTCTATAGTTTAGCTATTGTGAATAGTGCTACAATACCTATTAATGTGCATGTGTCTCTGTGATATGCACAAACTCAGGAATGGCAGAGCTGGGTCATGAGGTAGGTTTATCTTTAATTTTTTAAAGGATCCTCTATATTGAGATCTATTGTTACTGGATTAGCTTGTGTTCCCACCAGCAGCTGCCTCTTGCCTGCATGTTGCACTTTCATTGCTTATTTCTTTGAAGACTCATTGGGGTCAGATGGAATCTCTAGTTAGTTTTTCTTTTTATTTCTGTGATGGCTGGTGATGTTGAACCCTTTTTCCATATGGTTATTGCAATTTATACTTCATGTGTTGAGAACTCTGTTCATCATAGTTTCCTATTTATTAAATGCTTAGCCTTTTTGGTGTTTAGCATTTTTTTGAGATCTTTGTATATATCTAGATATTAAACCTCTGTCAGATGTGTAGCTGTGAATCTGTCTACATTTCTTCAGGTAAACTAATTCAAGTGGCTTCCACAGAGGAGGGATGAACCTTCCTGCTTGTAATTTAAGCCTTGATGGTTTTTTTCCCTTCTCTAGATACTGGCTCAAAAGATAGATGAATAGTTGTTATAAAGGTATAATAAATATTTCTCAATTTTCTTGTAGTTTCTCAGATTACTTGTATTAATAGACAGATATCCATTAGTCTCTGAAGGAATATTGTTTATTCTGCTGTAATGACTTTCTCTTCCTTTCCTATGCAATAGAATTGTCTCTTTCTTTAAGACCCAGGTTAAAATAATCTCTCTTGTAATGCCTTTTTTAAACTTCTTCCCCTCTGGGTAGAACTAAATTTTTTTTTGACTTAACAAATGGATAACTTTATTTACCTCAGTCAAACCATCCAGGAAAACAAAGCGCACGAACTTACTTGCACAATACTTTGGTTTAAAAATTATTTGTTCCTGATCATTTACTACTGAGGGGGTATGATCTCACCAGAAGAGGAGGGCATATAGTCTGGCAGATAAAAAGTAACCATTTTGCAAATGGGTGATAGACCCCCTCCCTCACTGTGGTTTCCTACTTTTATTACATCTACCTTTGAATGTGCTTTTATCACAAGACTCTAGTTTAACAGTTTTTTGTCTCTGGCCAGGGGGTGACATACAATGCCCATCAGGATGGAGTGAAGGGCATTGCAGGAGCAGCGAAACTGCAAAAGAAAATCAACAAACCACAATCCAGAACTTCAGAGACTCTATATCAACCACCTAGAACTAGGCCAGACTAATCTCTCCCCATCCTGAAGCTCAGGGACATTTGTGGAAGAGGGGGCAGTAAGAGTGTAAGAGCAACAGGATGGGAGGAGCAATGGTTTGCAAGATACTCCACACAAGTTAGGGCCGAAGCAATCATAATTGGACTTTGCATGCCCTGCGCAATGTCCAACACACTATTGACCTCACAAAGTCTAGCATCTGCTAAAGGCACCAAGATCCTTGGAGGCAAGGCATTGGCAGCCACAGTAGTGTTCCTATACTTAAGGGGAACACGGGAAAGGGTTCAGGGAAAAGCCACTGGGTCCTTGTACGTCATCGGAGAGGAGGACCCAGAGGAGAATCAGGCATGCACAAGAAAGGATTCTCTGGGAATTGGGGCGGGAGGCACTGGGGGATGCGGAGGGAAGGGGGAGGGGAGGGGGAGCAAGGGGTTGGGGGGTGAGGGAACTGGTATACTTATTAAGTTTGTATGAGCTGAAATAATAATAAAAAATGTATTAAAAATTATTTGTAACACCAATGTTAAACCTGATGTTTGAAGAAACAGATGGAATATGAGGTGCAAATACAAACCATGAAAACATAGGCTTGCATTGGTGAATTAATATCGATGCACCAGTGGCAGTTCAAGATTTTCCTTGGCCATTTTACATTTATACATGCCACTATCATATCATTTTTATTATAATTATTTAAGTGTGTTTCTCATTAGGCTGTAAGTTCTCAAGAGCAGGACTCTGCATCCTTCCTTCTTTAAGTTCTAAATATTGGGCTGTAATTGATGTCTCATAAGTTCTTGTTAAGCAAAAAAAATCCTTGAGGCGCATGTCCAATACAGCAATATCAAATTCTATATAAAATATAGAATACTTTGTGAATACTGTTATGTTAGGCAGCACATATTTTCCTGTTAAAAATAAGGCTCTGAAATTCATTTGGTTCTTCCACATGCCTGTCATGCACAACCCAAGGTCCATACTGCCTAATTTTTGTGGAACTGTTTTTGTCTTAAGATTAATGCTAGGATGAAGTTCATAAGGTTGTTCTGTTTTGCTTGTCTTTCAAACTGAAAACAACAACAAGCCACAATCCAGAACATCAAGACCCTACATTATTCACCGATACTAGACCAGCCAAATCTCTCCCCATTCTAAATCTCAAGGAACCTTGCAGAAAAGGGGTTGGCAAGATTGTAAGAGCCTAAAGATGGGGAAGATCAACATATATAAGATATTCTACACAAATTAGGCTGCAACATCCAGGATTGGACCTTCCGTGACCTGCACAATGGTTGACATGTCAATGACCCACAGAAGTCTAGCATGGATCATAGGGGAGAAGGCTCCAGGCAGTAAGATCCTTAGAGACTAGGGATTAAACAGTCAGAATAGACTTATAGTAATGGGGAGCCCAAAAAGGGGCTCTGGGCTATGCCATTGAGTCCTGAACCTCACTAAAGTGGAGGACTCAGAGGGAGGTTTGGCATTCAAATAAATGGATGCTCCATCCAGGGGATGGGAGAGAGGAAGGGGGAGGCACTGGGAAAGGGGAAGGGAGGGAAGGGGTGAGTGAAAGGGGGGAAGTGGGGGAGAATGCAATGGGGGATGACTGGGTTGGGGAGGGGGAAGGGAGAGGACAGGTGTACTTATGGAATATGTATGATTAGGAAAAAAATAGAATGTGGGAGAAAAGAGAATAAATTCAATCAATGTCAACTAAAAAAAAGATTGTTGTGAACATAAAATCAGATAATATACATGTCAATCTTTCAAAAAAGAATGTAGTAATCAATAAATATTAATAGTCATCATCATCATTGGTGGTGGTCATTAATTTAATGTTGTACGAGGAACTTCTTTTTGTGCAATACGTCTTTCCAGAACAGTTCTTGATTTCACTTTCAGGCTTTTCAAGCTATTTTTTGTAATATGGCCTCTCCACTACATTTTATGCTTTGGTAAAGCATATTTTAAAGCATTCATAATTAAACAGAATGGAGACACTTTGCCTTTTTTGGGTACATTTAGAAATTCATTTTCTTATCATTTTATATTTCTATCTATACAATAAAGGTTAATAACTTTGATATACTTTCCAATATGTATTCTTAAAATGAAAAAGTGTTAAGTCAGCATCATATGGATTCATTGGGATACTCAGCCATTGTCAAAATTTAAAAAGTCACTAAGCATTACTATACTAGCTTAAAATTTGTATATAAAAGAACTATACATCTATATTATGTATCAGTCAAATGAACATATGTACAATTCCTGTCCAGGTAGAGTTACTCATGAGTTTCTCAGGTAGAATCCACAAAAGTGCCTAAAAAACTTGAAAGTTTTCACTCACCATTTCATGTATTTATATATTTAAGTATTTTCCTTTTTAAAAAAATCTAAATTTTCTTATCTTTGAGGAGAGAAGGTTGTATGTCCCATCTGGAACTGAATGTTCCACAGTCATCTCTTCTCTGCCAACAACTAATGGCTTCACTTCAAGCTCTCACTAACTAGCTCTTTAAGCTTCGGTCACATGGTCGTATGGTTTACCACCACAAACTTCTGCACAGGAATAGGTAGGCTGGAAGGAAGAAGCATTGGTAGCAACCATGGACTATGCCTATTCACCTATCCCCTTTCATCTCCCATCCTCCATTCAGGAATGGGCATAGAATCTGTGCAATTTCTTGCTTCATGACTAACTACATTGTGAAAGGATATTTTAGAACATTTTAAACACAACCATTTTTTTTCTGAAACAACAGTCTCCCTTCATTTCCACAACTCATTTCTTTGGATTACTCTCCTACTACCTTATCATTCCTTCTCAGTTTCCATTGCTGGCTCCATTGTATTTCTTCAAATTCTGGTCATCAGTAAGTCCCAGTCTGAGTTAAGTCACTGCTATGCCTCTTAAACTTAGATGATATTTCACCAATTTTGTGGCTTTAATAGTATTTGTGCCTGATGACTCTCAGACTTACAGCTTTGACTTCTTCCCTGAATTTTGACTTGTAATTTTCAATTCTTCAATGGCATATTGTGGAATCTAAAAAAAGATTTTTTGATAATTTCATACATGTGTACTATGAATTTAAATAATTTTTGATCAGTTACCCAATTTCATTCTCTCTCTTTTTTATTACTTCCAATCATACAAAGTTGATAAGTATACCATTCCCCTATCTCCCTCCACCCCTCCCTGGATCCCTTTGCTCCCTTCCCCCTTTTCCTCTTCCTTTCTCCCCTCTCCATTTCTCCTAGTGCTCCCTTCCCTCCATTCCTAGAGCATCCTTTAGTGTGTATGTCAAACTTCTCTCTGGGTCCTCCTCTCTGATGAGGTGTAAGGACTCAGTAGCATTGCCTAGAGCTCTTTCTTGTGTTCCCCTTTAGTATAAGAACACTATTGTGGCTGTTAATCCCTTGCCTTTAAGAATCCTAGTGTCTGTGATCCATGCTAGACTTTGAGGGGTCAATGATATATTGGTCATTGTGCAGGTCATGCAAAGTCCTACTATGATTACTTTGGCCCTAACTTGTGTGGAATATCTTGCATATCGTTGCTCTTCCTTATCTTTAGGCTCTTACAATCTTACTGCCCCCTCTTCCACAAATTTCCCTGAGCTTTAGGATGGGGAGAGATTAGGCTGGCCTGGTTTTAGGTGGTTGATGTAGTCTCCGATGTTCTGAATTATGGTTTGTTGATATTTTTTTTTACTTTTGCTGCTCTTGCACCTCCCTAAGCTCCATCCTGATGGATACTGGATGTCACTCCCTGGCCAGAGATAAAAGGCTGTTAAAGTAGAGTCTTATTATAAGAGTATATTCAAAGGTAGATGGAATAAGAGTAGGAGACAACGGTGTGTGTGGGGTTTCAATCTCTCATTTGCAAGATGGTTACCTTCTATCTGTCAGACTCTATGCCCTCTCTTTTCTGGTGAGATCATACCCCATCAGATGCAAGTGACCAGGAAGGAAAGTCTGAGCTTAACCAGATGTCTCATTACTTACTTGCAGTCCTTGATGGTGGCCTATTTTCTCTGCTGTAGCATGATCCCCTCTCTCCTTGTTTCTGGTGGGACCCTCCTTCCCCTTCCCTCCCTGCTTATAATCTTTGAAACTACTGTAGGTATTGCAGAGATTTATCTTTGCTGTGTGTCACTAAGTGGGTTTGGTACTAGGATCCACCTATTAAGGAGTACATACGACGCTTAATTTTCTGTGGCTGGGATACTTCACTCAATATAATTTTTCTAATTCCATCCCTTTCTCAGCAAATTTCATTAATTCATCATTTTTGATAGCTAAGTAGTATTCCATTGTATAAATGTACCATATTTTCCTTATCCACTCGTCAACTGTTGGGCATTTGGGTTGGTTCTGTGACTTTGCTATTGTAAACAGTGCTGCTATGAACATGGTCGTGCTTATGCTATCAAGGTGAATTTTTGCTGTATGGGGGATTATTCCCAAAAGTGGAATAGCAGGGTCATATGGCATTTCAATCTTTAACTTTTTTAAGAATCGCTAGACGGCTGGTCAAATGGTTGCATAAGCCTGCATTCCCACCACCAATGTAGGGGAGTTTCCTTCTCGCCAGCATTTGGTGTTGTTTTTATTGTAGATTTTTGCCATCCTGACTGGGGTGAGATGATATCAGTGAGGTTTTGATTTGCATTTCCCTGATGGCTAAGGATGTGGAACATTTTTAAAGATATTTGTTAGACATTTCAATTTCTTCCCTGGTAAAGTTTCTTTTAAGCTTCAAGGCCCAGGATTCAGCACAGAATTAATGCCAATGTTCCCTAAGTGCTCCACATAATAGTAATGGAAGGAAACATCCAAGCTCTTTCTATGAAACCAACATTATACTGAGGCCAACATCAAATAAAGACACAACTGCAAACAAACAAACAAACAGAACTATAGGCCAATCTCATTGATGAACACAGATAAAACAATGTTAAAGTTCATATGGAAACACAAAAGGCCTAGGCAAAAACAGTATTGAGAAACAAAAACTCTGATGAAGCTATTACCATTTAGGACCCTTTTCTTTTTTTAATATGCCTAAGAGTTTGTCAAGCTAGTTTTCCTTTTTTTTTTTTTAAATTTCTTCCACTCATACAAAATCTTCACATTTTTATGTGTAAATTACATGTAGGAGCACCACAGTAATGTTGGAATACCACAGTAATGGTATTGGGTATTTCTATGGTATATCATACAAAGTAAAAACTACTATCAATTTATCCCATTCCTACTGATGTTCAATTTGAGCAACTGCCTAAGAGTTGATTACAAAGTTGCAATTTTCCTTTTATAATTAATAAGCATATTGGTAAGACACCTTTATATTTGCTTATCATATATTTTAAAAAACTATTGAATGAGTTGCTTGGTTCAATCAAAAGTGCATTCAGTAAGTTATTTATTATGAAACTGAGTAACAAAGGTTATTCTGCTCTACATCACACTAAAACTAGGTAGAAGTGAGCCTAAAACAAAATAAGTATAATTGATTTTGTTGAGAGGGCATAGAGTCTGGCAGATAGAAGGTAACCATTATTATGGATAGTGGCAAAATTTCCAACAATCTGCAATGGCTAGCTGTGCAACAGTACTTCTCTAATGGAACAAATTCACAAATGTTTAAAGTGAAATTTTGGAAGGTGGTATAAGCAAACAAGCTTTATAAACACTCCTTCCACTCATTGTGCCCTTACTGTTGAATTCAACGTTGTTCTAATCCCAATGGCCCATAGTCAGACTCTATTTCTTATCTAGTTTCATTGTCCTGATCCACAGAATCTTCATGGCTTTCTTCACCTCTGTATTTCTCAGGGAGTAGATGACAGGGTTGAGGAGTGGGGTTATCACCGTGTAGAACACAGCTACCATCTTGTCCTCAGGCAGAGTGGCAGAAGGCCTCAGATAGATGAAGACGCAGGGTGCAAAGAACAGCACGACCACGGTGATGTGGGACCCACAGGTGGACAGGGCTTTGCGCCGGCCCTCAGAGCTCCGAGTCCTCAGGTGAAGCAAGATGACCACGTAGGATGCTAAGAGAACCACAAAGCTGATGACAGACAGAACCCCTCCATTGGCAACGATGAGCACACCAATGAGAAAGGTGTCCGAGCAGGCGAGTTTGAGCACGGGAAGCACATCACAGAAGTAATGATCGATGACGTTGGGGCCACAGAAGGGCAAGCGGAAGATGAGAAGGATCTGCGCTAAGGAATGCACGAAGCCTCCCAGCCATGCAAGTCCCACGAGGACAGCACACACCTGGCGGTTCATGATGCTGGTGTAGTGCAGGGGCTTGCAGATGGCCACGTAGCGGTCATAGGCCATTACTGTGAGCAGGAACATCTCAATGCCACCGAAGAAGTGTATGAAGAAAAGCTGTGTCATGCAGCCCCACACAGAGATGGATTTCCTTTCAGCCAGAAGATCCAAGATGAGTTTGGGGGCTGAAGCAGATGAATAGCAGATCTCCACAGAAGACAGGAAGCTGAGGAAGAAGTACATGGGGGACCCAAGACTTCTGCTGGCTGCCACGGTGACCACCATGAGGAGATTGCCCACCACAATGGCTGTGTACAAGAGCAAAAATATCACAAAGCAAAATCTCTGCACCTCCTGATTGGAAGAGAATCCCAGAAAAATGAATTCTGTCACATTGTATGTGCCAGCCATGAGGCCACCACCAAGAGAGGGGGATTAGGGTGGTGTGATCTGAAATGATACAGAAGACATTATGAAGTAGGTAAATTAAATAAAATCTTTTGCATATCTGAGATCGTTGTGAGCTGAGTATTCAAAGATACTCAATATGAGAGTAATGTAGACAAGAAGGAAGAATGCATCAATAAGACAGAAAGCAAGATAAGTACAATGTGAGACTGGAATAGATGAAAAATTCAAAACATGAAGCTGTAGGGAGAGATTACCATTTCATGAAGGACTGTTAGGGACTTTGAGCTTTACTTTAAAATCATTGAGTAATTTATTGAGTTTGTTTGGCAACTGGGGGGTAAATAACATTTCACACTAGTGGAAATGGAGGAGAGAATGGTGACTAATTTTAAAGTTAGTCAATCTTCCCGTGGTCAATGTAGGGAAGTTTGGGATCATATTGCTATGTCTGCGTTAGATGGTTTGCTAGAGTTTTAAAAATATATTTACTATAATTTTCATTACAGCTTTTCTTCATTGCATTTTTTTTACTCCTTTTCCCTAATTGGTTTATAGAACAAATTCTCAACCTCTTCTATCCCTTCAATGTCTTCAGAAGGTATGTATGATGTACTTCCCTGGACACTCAGCACCCCTGTGAGAACCACAGAGCTGGATAGTCATAACCTGTGATCTTTCTCTTTAACCTCCAAATTCTCCCCGTTTACACTTGGAAGGAAGATACCATCAAAACTCAATCTAAGTGCAGCTTTACTCTTTACTAATATATTCATTCCCTCTAAACTTGTGCCCCAGTGGGAAAAAAGTCCCGCATCTTTTTACAGTCCCTATTCATGCTCTGGTATTTTGTTCCCCACAACTCAGTTCTTTAATACCTCAGAGAATCTTGCAGACTGCTTACCGACTGACTTGCAAACAGTCTTGTTCTGTATTGCACTTTGTCCAGTGCAGGTCAGGGCTGTGCACAGCAACACAATCCTACTCAAGGGCACCTGAGACCTAAGACTCAAGGCACCTGAGACTTGGAGCCAAGGACTTTCACCTATATCATAGTTTCCATCCTGCAGTTGATCCAGACAAATAAGGTGATAAAGACCTTTTTGTACATCAAAGGGAACTCCATAGACAGACAGGACATAGACAAGACCAAATTCTTAGATCACTGGGGAGTTCTATGAAGAAGACATTCTTAAAAAAATGCAGTGCTAACAGCTAGACTTCTGACTAGAAACCTGAAGCTTTCTCAGGTGGCAACTAGAATATTCTTTAACCTCTTGGAGCTGCAAAATCCATATAGTAACATGCAGGTAATTAAAGCATCAGGGGTGGAGATGATAATCCTACTCTTTTTCCTATTTCAGTGTAGGTTACTATAGTCTAGTCTTGTGATTATTTATGTTTCTTTCACGGAGAGGTAGCCTACCTTCCCCAATCCACAGTTACAGCAAATGCTTCCTTTTCTCTTAAAAGTAAACTCTGTCATATGCAAAAGGTGCCCATTGAAACAAAGCAAAACTTACACTAGAGTTTCCATGAGTTCACTGGTCTGAACATAGAGATGCAAAAATGCCTGTGGGTTCACACATGCTTCCAATAGCAAAGCATTAGACTAACCATGACAAGACTCCTTTCCTGGAATAGCAAGAAGAGAGGAAATCCTCCTGGCAGTCTTGAACTTGGAGATGTGGAATCTGGGATATTAGAGCCTTGGATCTACTAGAGTTTTAAGCTAAAACAAAGTAGACTTGCCTTTCCAATGTTCCATAGAAAATTGAGAATTCAGCCTGTTCAGATTTAAGTTCACTCTGTCTAAGTGACTCCACAGGCAAGATCACAAAAGTGGAGGGGTCTCTAGGGATCTGTATTTTCTCCTCTTCCTAATCAGACAGACTATCTCATGGGAAGCTGGACCTCAAAATCCTTATGGGAAACAAGATATCAGCAAGAAATGAGAACAAACTGAATTCACCTAGTGTTCATAAAGCATTCAACGTGAGAGCTATCCACAAGCTGGGGAGACCTCACCTGCTCACTGTAGGCTTAGCAACATGGTTTTATCTAAAAATCACACTATTCACCAGGGTGGTTCAGGGATGCAGTGAAACACAGAGCAAAGAATATTCCAAACCAAAGAGATACCTTGTTATAAAAGAAAGTTAATTTGTCATGAATTAATTATCATTGAAATTGGGTGTTGATTGAATGAGTTCATTATACTGCTTTTAGCACAGCTGTACATGTTGTATGTTTCATGTAACAAATTATCGTAAAGATTTTTAAAAAATTATTATTATTATTATTATTATTATTATTATTTATTCAACTGTGCACATGTGCGTTTGTATGTGCCCACGCGTGTGTGTGTGCGTGCGTGTGTGTGTGTGTGTGTGTGTGTGTGTCTGTGTTTGTGTAGAATCACGGACGAATTCGCGAACCACCATGGACACCTCCACCTCCTCCTGCCCCGGGATTCACAGGCTCCGCCCTACCAGGGCCAGAAGCGCAGGCCGCCCCCGCTTCCGCCTGGCATCTATACGTGGGATCTGGGATCCGAACTCAGGACCTTCCACCTGCAAGGCGGAGGCTTAACCGCTGAGCCACCTCTCCAGCCCCTATCGTAAAGATTTTATAAAAGCATTTTTTATTACAAAAATTCTAATAGCAACTTTATTTCAATATTGTGAGCTTTTTCCTATAGCTATTACAAATAATTTTGTATAAATTAACTTTTTCCCCAGATTGAGCATGTAAATATTATAAGCTTATTTGGTGTCTTAAAATCCATACTTTCATATTATCATTGTATTGTTTGTAAAGAATATGTAATTTTAGTTGAAATCATTAAGCTTCCCCAAATCTATTTGAAGATGGCAAGCATAAAATGAAATGTTTTGTATGTCAGTGTCATTCAACCTTGAATAAAGATACTAAACAGGACTCATTAAGTTCAAGCTAACGCTTATTAAAAGAACTCTAATGAAATCTATTGAGATTTAATTACTTCTGAATATTTAAATGACTAATCAACCACAGGTTTTTACATATAAGCAAGCACAGAAATAATGTCAAATACATTGAGTTTCTGTAAAACTTGGTTATCTCCAATATTTTCCACACCAAAAAAATTTCGTTCAACTAGCCAGAATGCAAATTATCAGCGGCCTTGGAATACTTAGTCTTTCAGAATCTTTTCCCATGCGAAGGTTCATGAAATTTTGTGGAAAAGGGGACAGTAAGATTGTAAGAGCGTAAAGGTGGGATGCTATACTTCTGACCAACACACTCCAATGCTGTATCCTGGAGCTCCTTGCAATGAGAACTTCTGTTATTGGATCTATACATCTACTGCCAACACATCAACATTTCCCATGGACTAGCAAGTATGTCAGGAGAAACACCTGCACTCGGAGAATGTCTCTGGGACAGGTCCTGGCCAAGGACAGAGGAATTTCCCCACTTGTGACTTTGGCCTCTGAAGAGCCACATACACAACAGAGACCTGATTCCTTTATCAACAAGGCACCCCTAAAGGAAGCCCTGTGACTCACACATGCAGAGGGATGGGAGGATGGGAAGGACGTGAGAGAACTGAAGAGGGGAAACGAGGGTTACAGAGGAGAGAGATAGGAGGGGAAGGCGTCAAGGCAATGACATAGACTCATTTTATTTGTATATGAAAAAATTCTCAATTCAATAAATAAAAGGAAGATTTTCAAATAGATGTTCATGAATATTTGTTGTAGAAAAGTACATTTGTTCATTATTTGTGGGCTAAAACAGTGTTTGTTTACCTTAACCTATAAATTGTATTTCTCATGAGGTGTTTACTTTTTCCCCCTAATCTTCTAAATATAACCAATGATAAATGACCATTTTATGTCAGTTCTGACAATTTTGCAATGAAACTCCACCTACTTTCTCCACCTACTGATGTCTGTTTCTCTGTTTGAAAAATTATTTTGTAAATAATATATATGTAAATGACTATTACTGTATTTTTTTGTTTTGAAAAAATGGGACCATATAAAATGTTTCTCACAGCTTTTATTGACAACATACTATGACTGAAATCAGCCAAATACTTACCAACAAGAGAAATTTTATTACTGTGGCATATTTATACAATGGCATGCTACTCAATAAAGGAAACCACGAATTGCTATAATCTAATACATGGACGAATTTAATAACATTAAGGTGTGGTCATCCAGATGTAACCTAGTGGATAATACATGAGAGATGACGTGAAAGTGGGAGAGAGACTGGCTGGAAAGACAAGCATATGGAATGGGACAGGAGGGAAGATGGGATTGGGGTAGTAAAGAGTGAAAACAGAGATTCACTGTGTTTATATGTGAAAGTGTTAAAGAATTAAAAAAATAAAGTGAGTGAAAGAGGTCAGATATGAAAGAGTGTATCCACCATACTAGAGTTATATGAATTTATTAAGAGACTAAACTTATTGATGGTGAAAGAAATTATACTGGGTGTTCTTTTGGCAGGGTGAAGGGTTCGCAAACCAGAAGGTGGCTAGGATTTCACTTGTGAGCTGAAGTTTCTAGAAAAAAAGCCACATTTATACTGATACTCTACAAGGCTGATTGACTGATTAGAACTTCACAATTGTAGAGAGTTGAAATGTTAAAGATCCAGATATAAATTATCTTGGGCTACTTTCAGTCGTCTTTTTTTTCAGTCCTCTTAATAGCCATTCATTGCCCACCTGTTTCTGACCTAACATCTTTGCGACTATCATATGAAAACTTTTGAATAATTTGTACACCAAGTTCCACCAACCCCAAGCTAAGAATAGCAACAGATAATATCCAAAGCCAGTAGCACAGATTTCCCTACTTTCTGTAACCCACCTGACACCTACCTGATGTACTTGCCAATGTATTTGAAAAGTGGCCTGATTTATGTCCCTTATTTTTATGATTATCTTTTGTTTGAGGTCTAGTGTTCTTAATAGTAGAATACTGACTACTGCTTCTTTCCTGGTTCCAGTTGTTTACCTTTTCATCCAAAGATAGTGTCTATCTTTGGTGGTGAGGTATGTTTCTTTAGGCCACAAATTTATGGATCCTGTTTCTATATCCAATCTACTAGCTTATGTCTTTTGATTCAGAATTTTGTCCCATTAGTATTTAAGGTTACCTCTGAAAGTTGCTGATTGTTTCATCTTTTTGGTTCATTTTGTGGTGTTTGTACTTGTAGTTCTTTGTTTATGATTGTCTTAATATTATGTTTTCCCTCTAGCTGCTTGTGTGCATCTTTTCTTTAGACCTAAGAATTTCTTCTAGTATGCTCTGTAAACATGAGTTAGTTAGGTTGTAATCATATAGTCCTTCAGCCTGATTTTTATCATGGAAAGCTGTTTTATCCTCTTCAATTATGGAAGACAACTTTTCTGGAACACACGGGTTGACATCTGTGATGTTTCACAACTTAAAACATTTTTTCTCTGAGTTTTCTGGCACTTAAGGTTTCCATTAAAAACTAACATATTATCCATTTGTAATTAATTTTTGTGCATGGTGACAAGTATGGGTCCAGTTTTAATCTTCTGCATGTGGATATCCAGTTTTGCCAGCACCATTTGTTGAAGATGCTGTTCTTTTTCCATTGAATTTTTTGGGCCCTTTGTCAAAGATCAAATGGCTGTAATTGTGTGGGCTTATACCTGGGTCTTCAACCCTTATCCATTGATCTGTGTGTCTGTTTTGGAGCCAGTTCCAGGCTGTTTTTATTACTATAGATTTGTAGTATAGATTAAGATTTGGTATGGTGATACTTCCAGCAATGCTTGATGTTGGATCTTTGGAATACTACTCATCCATCAAAAAAGATGAATTTTCTACCTATGAATATACTCATATAACAAGACTCTAATTTAACAGATTTTTAATCTCTGGCCAGGGGGTGATATCCAATACCCATCAGGATGGAGTGAAGGGCATTGCAGGAGCAGAAAAACTGAAGAAAATAAATCAACGAGCCATAATCCAGAACATCATAAACTCTATATCAACCAACTGGAACTAGGCCAGCCTAATCTCTCCCCATCCTGAAGCTCAGGGAAATTTGCTGAAGAGGGGGTGGTAAGATTGTAAGAGCACAAGGATGGGAGGAGTAACGATATGCAAGATTCTCCACACAAGTTAGGGCCAAAGCAATCATAATTGGACTTTGCATGCCCTGCGCAATGTCCAACACATTATTGACCCCACAAAGTCTAATGTTTGTTAAAGGCACTAGGATCCTTGGAGGCAAGGGATTGACAGCTACAGTAGGGTTTCTATGCTTAAAGGGAACACAGGAAATGGTTCTGGGAAATACCACTGGGTCCTTGCACCTCATCGGAGAGGAGGACCCAGAGGAGGGTTTGGCATGCTCATTAAAGGATGCTCCGGGGATGGGAGGGGGAGGCACTGGGGGATGGAGAGAGAAAGGGGGTGGGGGGTACAGGGGGATGGGGGGTTGGAGGGATGGGGGTGCCGGTATACCTGTTAAGTTTGTATGAGTAGAAATAAAAAAAAAGATGAATTAACAAAATTTGCTAGGAAATGGATGAAATTAGAAAAAATTATATTGAGTGAAGTATCCCAGACACAGAAGGTTAGACACTATATGTACTCCTTAATAGGTGGATCGTAGTTCCAAACTCACTTAATGACATATTCAAAGGTAAATCTCTGTAATACCTACTGTAATCGCAAAGATCATAAACAGAACGGAAAGGGAAGGAGGCCCCCCTCAAAAAAAAAAAAAAGGAAATAGGGGATCACACTTCAGCAGAGAAAATGGGTCACTGTCAAGTATTACATGTAAGCTAGACATCTGGTGAAGATCACTGTCACTTCCTTTCCTGATTACTTTCAATTGAACATGTTTGATCTCACCAATCAGGGAGGGTATAGAGACTGGCAGATAGATGGTAACTATCCTGCAAATGGGACACTGACCCCACCTCACTGCTGTGTCCTACTCCTATTCTTCCATCTACTTTTGAGTCTCCTCTTATATTAAGATCTTCATTTAAATAGTCTTTTATCTTTGGTTAAGAGGTGACCTTTGATACCAATCAGGATACAGCCAAGAGCAGTGCAGGAAAAGCAAAACTGAAAACAACAACAAATCATAATTCAGAATATCAAAGACCCTACATTAATCACCTGGAACCAGACTTTCCAAATCCCTCCCCATCCTAAAGCTCAGGGAACCTTGCAGAAGAGGGTACAGCAAAAGTGTAAGAGCCTAAAGATGGGGAGGACCAACGATGTGCAAGACACTCCACACGTTAGGTCTGCAGCAGCCAGGATTGGACTTTGCCTGACCTTCACAATGGCTGACATGTCAACGACCCCCCCAAAGTCTAGCATGGATCACAGAGGAGAAGGCTCTAGGCAGTAGGATCCTTAGAGGTAAGGAATTAAAAGTCATAATAGTGTTCCCATATCAATGGGGAGCGCAAGAAAGGGCTCCAGGCAATGCCATTTACACGCAGAGATTCACACAAAAAGATGCTCCAGGAAATGGAAGGGGGCAAAGGGAGAGGCACTGGGAGAAGGGGAGGGAGGGTGGTGAAAGAAAGGGGAAAAGGGGGAAGGGTGGAGGGAAGGAGGAGACCAGGGTACCTATTGAGCTTATATGATTGGGGAAAAAAAGTTGGATGTTTTCTACTGTTAGATTTCAGATAAGAGAAAATTTCTGATGTGATACCGTGTAGTAGGGTGACTATAGATAACAATAATGACATGCACATTTCAAAAAGTTAGAAGAATATTTCAAATGTTTTCACCAAAAAGAAATGATAACTATTTAAGGATATAGATAAGCTGAAATTAGTTAAACCATGATGCAATATATAAATGCATCAAAATATCTGCTTAGCCCACTAATAAATATAATTTTTTCCATTTTAAAATAAATTTATTTATTAAAAAGTACAGTTTTTGCTAAATCAATATTCCTTTCACTTTATCAGAAAGGCTAAAAAAAATGTAAGTCAGGCATCATCTGTATCTGTAACATGAGAAAGAAATAAGGGCTCCATCAAGATAGCTCAGTGGGTAAAGATGCCTATGTGGAAACCTGGTTACCTGAGTTCAAGCCCGGGAGCATACATAGTGGAAAGCAAAACCACTTTTCAAAAGTTTCTCCCTGTCCCTGTCCCTATACCTCTCCTTGTCCCTCTCTCTCTGTCTCTCTCCCTCTCCCTGTCCTTCTTTCTCTCCCTCTCTCTCTCCTTGTCTCCTTGTCCCTCTTCCTCCCTCTCATTCCCTCTCCCCCCTCTCTCATAAATGAATAAAATCTTTTTGAAAAAGGAAAAAAAAACCTAATACATTATTTTGATAGAGTTGTCTGTACATATGATTTGGACTTTCTCTCTTGTACCTTTTATTTGTTTTGCACATTCCACATATTGACTATTAGGTTTTATGTAGAGTTTTTCTTGTCCTGTCTATTTGGTGTTCTGTATACCTCTTTGCACATAGATGAGCATCATTTTCTTTAGATTTTTGGAAATTTTGTTCTATAATTTTATTGAAGAGGTTTTTTGTGCCTTTCATCTGTATTTCAATATCCCTTCTTTTTTTTTTTTTTTTTTTTAGAGAGAGGGACAATATTTATTTTCCAGACCAGTATGTCTGGTCAAATATACCAAAAGTCGTCAACTTCCTTATCCAGTTTCTTCTGTCTTTTTTTTTTTATTATTATTATTCCTATATTCTTTTTTTTATTAAAATTTAATTATACATTTAAAAATTTTTTACCAGTTCCCTCCCTCCCCCCTCCTCCCCCTCCCCTTCCCCCAGTGCCTCCCCCCCAATTCCCAGAGAGTCCTTTATTGTGTACGCCTAACTCTCCTCTGGGTCCACCTCTCTGATGACATATAAGGACCCAGTGGCATTTCCATAAGCCCTTTCTCTTGTTCCCCTTAAGCATAAGATCACTACTATGGCTGTCAATCCCTTGCCTCCAGGGGTCTCGGTGCCCTTAACAGATGCTAGAGTTTATGAGGGCAACAGTGCGCTGGACATTGCGCAGGGCATGCAAAGTCCCATTATGATTGCTTTGGCCCCAACTATTGTTGAGAATCTTGCAAATCGTTGCTCCTCCCATCCTTTTGCTCTTACAATCTTACCGCCCCCTCTTCCACAAATGTCCCTGAGCTCCAGGATGGGGAAAGATTAGGCTGTCCTAGCTCTATGTGATTGATATAGAGTCTCTGAAGTTCTGGATTGTGGTTTGTTGATTTTCTTTTGAGTTTTGCTGCTCCTGCAATTCCCTTCACTCCATTCTGCTGGGCACTGTATGTCACCCCCTGGCCAGAGACAAAAAGCTGTTAAACTGGAGTCTTGTTGTAATAGCACATTCAAGGGTAAATGTAATAAGAGTAGGAAACCTCAGTGAGGGAGGGGTCCATCACCCATTTGCAAAATGATTACTTTTTATCTGCTAGACTATATGCCCTCCCCTTCTGGTGAGATCAGGAAAGAACATCTGTGAACTTAACCAGGTTTCTCATTACTTACTTGCAGACCTTGATGGAGGCCTATTTTCTCTGCTGTAACATGGTCTCCTCTCTCCTTGTTTCTGGTGTGGCCCTCCTAACCCATCTCTCTTGTTCATAATCCTTGCAATTACTGTGTTACATAGGTTTACTTTTGAGTGTCTCAATGTGGGCTGGGTGAGTTTGGTACTAGGAGCCACCTATTAGGGAGTACATACGGTGCTTAATTTTCTGGGTTTGGGATACTTCACTTAATATAATTCTTTCTAATGACATCCATTTCCCAGCAAATTCCAGTAATTCATCATTTTTGATGGCTGAGTAGTACTCCATTGTATAGATGTACCACAGTTTCCTTATCCACTCGTCAACTGTTGGACATTTAGGTTGATTCCATGACTTTGCTATTGTAAACAGTGCTGCTATGAACATGGTCGAGCTTGTGCTATCGAGGCGAACCTCTGCTGCATGGGGGGTTATTCCCAAAAGTGGGATAGCAGGGTCATACGGCATTTCAATCTTTAATTTCTTTAAGAATCTCCAGACGGCTCGCCAGAGTGGCTGTATGAGCCTGCATTCCCACCAACAATGTAGGAGAGTTCCCCTCTCTCCACATCCTCTCCAGCATTTGTCGTTGTTTGTATTGTGGATTTTTGCCATCCTGACTGGGGTGAGATGATATCTCAGGGAAGTTTTGATTTGCATTTCCCTGATGGCGAAGGAAGTGGAGCATTTTTTAAGATAATTGTTAGACATTTTAATGTCATCCCTGGTAAAGTTTCTTTGAAGTTCCAGGGCCCATTTTTTATTTGGGCCAGTGTTTTCCTTGGAGTTTAGTTTTCTAAGTTCTTTGTGCACTCTGGACAGTAGAGCTCTGTCAGATATGTGGTTAGTGAAGATTTTCTCCCATTCTGTGGGTTGCCTTTGAGCTCGTGTGACAATCTCTTTATCTGAACAGAAGCTCTTTAATTTCACAAGATCCCAACTGTTGAGAGTTGGTAGCAGTGACTGTGCCATTGGATGTCTGTTTAGGAAGTGTTGGCCTAGCCCAATCAGCTCGAGGGAGTTCCCTATCCTTTCAACTATGGTTTTTAAAGTCTCTGGCCTGATATCAAGGTCCTTGATCCATTTGGAATTAAGTCTTGTACATGGTGACAAGTACGGGTCCAGCTTTAATCTTCTGCATGTGGAGATCCAGTTTTGCCAGCACCATTTGTTGAAGATGCTGTTCTTTTTCCATTGGATTCTTTGGGCCCCTTTGTCAAAGACCAAATGGCTGTAACTTTGTGGGCTTATATCTGGGTCTTCAATCCTTATCCATTGATCTGTGTGTCTATTTTGGAGCCAGTACCAGGCTGTCTTTATAACTATGGATTTGTAGTATAGACTTAGGTTTGGTATGGTAATACCTCCAGCTGTGTTTTTGTTACTCAGGATTGTTTTTGCTATCCTGGGTCTTTTGTGCCTCCATATGAACTTTGAGATTGTTTGGTCAACTTCTTTGAAGAATTGATTTGGGATTTTGATTGGTATAGCATTGAATCTGTATATTGCCTTTGGTAGGATGGTCATTTTTACAATGTTGATTCTGCCAATCCAGGAACAAGGGAGGTCTTTCCACCTTCTGATGTCTTCTGCAATTCCTTTCTTTAGGGTTTTAAAGTTTTCATTGTAAAGGTCTTTTACCTCCTTAGTTAGGTTTATACCAAGGTATTTCATTTTTTTAGGGGCTATAATAAATGGTATTGTTTCTCTCAAGGCTTTTTCACTTCTTTCATTCTGGGCATATAGGAAGGCCTCTGATTTTTGCACATTTATTTTGTATCCTGCCACCCTGCTGAACTTCTCAATTAGTTCCAGGAGCTTCCTGGTGGAGTTTTTGGGATCCCTCAGGTATAAGATCATGTCATCTGCAAATAGGGATAGCTTGATTTCTTCCTTGCCAATTTGAATCCCTCTTATGTCCCTTTCTTGTCTTATGGCTTCAGCTAAGACTTCAAGTACAATATTGAATAGAAGTGGTGAGAGTGGACAGCCTTGTCTAGTTCCTGATCGAAGTGGGAATGCTTCCAATTGTTCCCCATTGAGCATAATCCTTGCTGTGGGCTTGTTGTATACAGCTTTTATTATATTGATAAAGGTTCCTTCCATTCCTACTGTCTCTAGCGTTTTGATCATAAAAGGCTGTTGGATCTTGTCAAAAGCTTTTTCTGCATCTATCGAGAGTATCATGTGGTCTTGGACTTTGGACTGGTTTACATGATGAATTACCTTTATTGATTTGCGTATGTTGAACCAACCTTGTGTGCCGGGGATGAAGCCTACTTGGTCCCCATGAATGATCTTTTTAATATGTTTTTGAATCCGATTTGCTAAGACTTTGTTGAGAATCTTTGCGTCTGTGTTCATCAGGGAGATCGGCCTATAGTTTTCTTTTTTAAGTGAATCTTTATTAGGTTTTGGGATTAAAACGATATTAGCTTCATAGAAGGAATTTGGTAGTGTTCCTTCCTTTGCTATTTGATGGAACAGTTTAAGGAGTATTGGTGTTATTAACTCCTTAAATGTCTGGTAGAACTCTGTGCTGAATCCATCTGGTCCAGGACATTTTTTGGTGGGAAGATTCGAGATTACTTCCTCAATTTCCTTATATGTTATAGGACTATTTAAATAATTCACAACTTCCTGATTCAATTTAGGTAAGTTGTGTTTACTTAGAAATTCATCCATCTCTTTTGTGTTGTCAAACTTCACAGAGTATAAGTTTTTGAAATATGATGTTATAATTCTCTGGATTTCTTGGGTATCAGTAGTGATAACTCCATGTTCATTTCTAATTTTGTTAATTTGGGTTTTCTCTCTCTTGCTTTTGGTTAGTTTAGTTAGTTGTTGATTTTTTCAAAGAACCAGCTTTTTGATTGGTTGATTTTTTCTATCGTTTTCTTAGTCTCGATTTCAGATATTTCTCCCCTTATTTTGCTAATCTCTTCTCTTCTACTGCTTTTGGGATCAGATTGCTCTAGTTTCTCTAAAGCTTTAAGCTGCATTGTTAAGTTGTTTATTTCTGATGTTTCCATTTTTTTGACGTGGGCATTAAGAGCTATGAACTTACCTCTTAGAATAGCTTTCATTGTGTCCCAGAGATTTTGGTAAGTTGTATTTTCGTTATCATTCACTTTCAGGAAATCTTGAATTTCCTTTTTAATTTCTTCCTGAATCCAGTTCTCATTCAGCATCATAGTGTTAAGTTTCCAGGAGTTAGTGTATTTTCTCTTGTTTGATGTGTTGTGGATGTCCAGCTTTAGGCCGTGGTGGTCTGATAGGGCACAGGTTAGAATTTCAACTTTCTTGTATATGTGTAGATTCATTTTGTGGCCCAATATGTGATCTATTTTGGAGAAAGTTCCGTGTGCTGCTGAGAAAAATGTGTATTCTTTGGTGCGTGGGTGAAAAGTTCAATAGAGATCTGTGAGGTCCATTTCTTTCAGGGTTTGATTAAGTTCCAAAGTGTCTCTGTTAAGCTTTTGACCTGTTGATCTATCCCATGTAGAGAGGGCGGTGTTGAAGTCCCCAAGAATTATCGTTTGGGGTTGATTTCTTGCTTTAGACGCTGTAGGGTTTTCTTAATGAATGTGGAGGGGCCCGTATTGTGTGCATATATGTTCAGTATTGTGAAATCTTCCTGGTGAATTGTACCTGTGACTAAAATGTAGTATCCATCCGTGTCTCTTATAATTTTTTTTGGTTTGAAATCCACTTTGTCTGATAGCATAATGGCTACCCCTGCCTGTTTTCTGCTTCCATTTGCTTGTAGAATTGTTGACCAGCCTTTTATTTTTAGAGCGTGCCTATCTTTTGTGGTGAGATGGGTTTCCTGCAGGCAACAGATTGATGGATTGTGATTTTTAATCCAAGTTTGTAATCTGTGTCTGTTGATCGGTGAATTAAGTCCATTAACATTTAGTGTTATAATGGAGAAACTGTTGTTAATTCCAGACATTTATTATGTTTAGTAGCTTTTATAAGTATATTGCTTCGCTTTTAATGGTGTTATATTTGCCTTCTGTTCTCCTGGATATGCCTGTTTTTTTCTTCACGCTTGAGTATCATTTCTAGCAGTTTTTGAAGGCCTGGTTTGGTGGCCATGTATCCCTTAAAGTTGTCTTTGTGCTGGAAAATTTTTCTTTCTCCCTCGATCATGACTGATAGTTTTGCAGGGTAAATCAGCCTGGGTTGACATTTTTGCTCATTCAATACTTGAAGTATGTCTCTCCAAGCTCTTCTTGCTTTTACTGTTTCGACTGAGAAGTCATTTGTTATTTTAATAGGTTTGCCTTTAAAAGTGACTTTTTTTTTCTCCCTTGAAGCTCTCAGCACCAGTTCTTTATCTTGAATGTGGAGTGTTTTAACTATTATTTGCCGGGGCGTGCTTCTATTTTGGTCGTATCTGTTTGGGGTGCTGAATGCCTCTTGTATATGAATGGGCCTCTCTTTTTTTAGATGAGGAAAGTTTTCCTTGATGATCGTTTGAAAAATTTCCTCAGGGGTGGTATTTTGAGATTCTTGCTCTGGTATTCCATGAATACGCATGTTAGGCTTCTTCAGGGTGTCCCATATCTCTTGGATATTTCTCTCAAGTATCTTTTTGGCTTTAACAACCTCTTCCATTGAGCTGGTTAGTACTCCCACTTTATCTTCAAGGTCTGAAATTCTGTTTTCTGCTTCATTAGTTCTGTTGATAAGACTCTCTGTGGCGTTCTGGGTTGAAGATAACTTGTCTTTTAGCTCAGTTTTAAACTTTGCTTGAGTTTGTTTTAACTGCTCTATGCCACTTTTTGTTTCTTGCACTGTTTTTCTCAACTCCTCCAGATGTTTGTTGTGTTACTCTTCAAAGCGATTGATTCGATTATGTAATTCCTCCCGGATTTCCTCTTTCATAGTATTGAACATGGTAATGATCATATTTTGAAAGTCGTTATCCTGGGTCAGGCTTTCTTGGCCTTTTTCCACGGGTTTGTTCTTGTTGGAGTCTAACATTATGGGATTAATTTCTTCAGTGGGAAATTTGTTTACTTGAGTGTTGCTTCTCATGGATTTGCACTTTGACTTTGGCATTGTCATTTTAACTCTTAAGATCTCTCAATTTCACTAAACTGAATTAGTTGGCCTGGGGTACTGGTGGGCGGGGCCTGAACGGGGACTTACCTAGGGCGCGGGGTGAGGCCCGGGTGGACCGCGTGCGTGTCCCGACGGGCGGAGCGGGGTGGGGCGAAAAGGGAGGATGGGCGCGTCGGAGTGGAGCTATTTAACCCGAGGGCAGCTGGGGCGGGGCCCGGGCGCAGGGGGAGGTCCTCCTCGTCCCTCGGCCCCGCGCGCGGCTCCGGCTGGATGGTGGGAGTCGGAGCCGGGTCCCTGTGGGCTGACCTGGGGTCCTAGAGCGCGCGGTGAGGCCCGGCTGGATCGCGCGTTCAATATCCCTTCTAAATACCCATGATGCAAATTTTGGTGTCTCAAGTATTCTCCATGCTTAGTTCATAATTCTTTAAAAATTTATCATTTTATTTGATTTAATTATCCAATTCCCCAATCTTGTCTTCAAGTCTTGATACCCTTTGTTCTGCTTGATGAGGTTGCCACCATGCTTTTAGTTGGAATTGTTGATATTTTATTTCTGTTTGGGTTTTTCTTCATTATTTCTATATCTTTATTGTAATATTTTCATGTCCTGAATCATCTTTCTCATTTCACTTAGCTGATTGTGTTTTCTTTCCAGAGTTTATTGTGTTCCTCTTTATTTGCATATTTATTCATGTAAATAAATGGAACTTCACCATATTTATAATTCTTTAAAATTCATTGTCCTGACTGTCACTCTCTTGACTGTTATCCAGTGAGTTACTCTAATTGGGAACTGATACTTCAGGATTGGTAATTTTGGGAGGAGACATATTATCCTGTTTTCTTTAGGGTTATTCATGTATTTATTATGGAACCTAGGAATGCAGAACTAGTTTTTTTTTTTGGTATAAGTCTAGTACACATGTATCAAGTGGATGTATGAGTCTCTATTTGTTGTAGTGACTATTTCACCAGATTTTTTAATGGGTAGGTATTGTTTGAAGTTCAACCTGAAGCCTCTTGGTGCTAATTTGCAGATGGGGTGACTGTGGTGAACCTGATTTAATTATTTGTTTTTACATGTGTAAGTGTGGGTATGTACATGTGTGGGTGTGTGTGTGGTGAAGAGAGCATTGTGTGAAGACCCAAGGTTGACGTTGGTATCATCCTGGATTGCTCTACCTTGTTATTGCATTGCTCTAGGATTTCCTTATCTCTTCCTTCCAGGATCTGAAGTGCAGAGTGATGTCATTTTCCCCAGTGTTGTTATGTAGAATATGGGATCCAAACTCAGGTTCCTTTTGCTTGTAAGGTAAAGGCATAACTCTTGAGCAATCTCTCCAGCCACACATTAGGTTGACTTTTAAAATAAAAGATAGAAGTGGGTAAAGTATCTGGTAGGGGAAAGTGAGAGTGCTGTTAGTGTCTACACAGTTTAAAGGTTTTCATAGCTGTGGAAGGTTATAATTATGAATATTCCATTATAGGGGATTAAAAATGAGAGAAGAAGCATAGAACTTGGGGGGCACTATGAAAGGTGTGGATACAGAGCATGGTAATAAATACCTTATAATAAACTGGGTGGGTGGAGAAACAAACAACCATCTTCAATCTGAGCTGAGCAATATGTAATCAAAAGTCCAACCCTCATGAGATGTGTTCAAGAATGGAGGTGAAAATAACCAATAAAGAGTAATTATCATGTGAATTGCTGGCACAACTGTCCTTAGTTGAAAGCATAAGTTGTCAAAGCAGACTCCAGATGATGTTGTGTGTGGAGAAAGTTGACCAGAAATCCTTGGTTTTGGTAACCTTGGTGTTTCTTGGAGTTATTTCAACTTTGGGCCACAAAAAACTTGGTCATCTCTGGTACACTGCACATTTTTCCTAGGTCTTTTAGATCTGGTAAACATGAGGAGGCATTCTTTCTTCGCAGTTTTTGGGTGACTTTGCTGGGCAGGCTGTCAGCCTGTGTGGTAATTTCTTGTGGCATTATTTGGCTTCCACCTGGAAGCTGAAGCTGGCTGAAATAAACTCCATTCTGCTGAGGTTGCTGTGGTTCTCCTGGGCAGGCAGCAACGGACAGCTTGAGGTGTCCAGCGCATGTTTAGAACTTGTGTTTGGGTACCACTGATTCTTGGTTCCCAGCTGGAGCATGGTGGTGGTTCAGTGGTCACAAGGCATCCTTTTTATGTATTTCCTTCAGTGATGCTTCTGCAGAATTCCAGGAAGAGATCTTTTAGTCTACTTTGTAGTCAACTGGTGAATCTGCTACAATTGCTGCTGCATTGGTTACCATCACAAGTTCAGGTAGATGGCAAAGGAGGTTTGTTGGGTTGCTGAATAAATGGGTCCTGGAGATTGGAGAAACCACTAGTAGAGTGATAACATATTCTTGTTCTTTTTGTTTCCACAGCTATTACATTCATGAGTGCCAACGTGCCTTCTATGCTGCCATCTTACCTGGAATTATCTCTTGACTGAAGTATTATAGTGGTCTCCTTACTGATTTTCCTGAATTTTAACTTACCTTCATTCTTATCTACACAGTGGCTGGAATGTCTAGCATGAGATGCCCTTCTTACTACCTTTATATATGAAAACGCCCACCAGTATCTTTTCCTGTTATCCTTAATTTGTTTTACCTTTTCCAGAAAATTGAATTGCAACTCCACATTCATTTATATTCATTTTCCCTCTACCTCCTTTGTGTCCTAAATGGGATATGAAGGATGTCACATCCATGAGTTTAGGAAATTTATGTTTTCACCAGTTAATCTACAATATTTACCATTGTAATTGGCATTTCACAGGACTTAATATTAATATAGCTATTGAATGGACAAATTAATATCTTTCAGAAGAAACTTTGGCCATATTCCATGGTTATGGTTGCTGTCATCATTAAAAGAAACTCAGAGACACAGAGATTCATGGAGACTAAGGGATTTTATACATAAAATAAGGGAGCTTTATACCTAAATACGTGAGGGTGGGTATTTTGAAAGGTACAATGACAATAATCTAGACTAACTCTGTCTCTGTACATGTAAGTTCAGATAGGGGAGAATGAGAAGTGGGAATGGCATAGGTATACATAGATAGTTACTGAACAAGATCTAGTACCCAGGGACTGACTTTTCTTTATTATTCTGGCATTAAATTTCAGTAGGCAAAAAGCCCTTTTTTATTTAATACATTTTTATTATTATTTCAGCTCATACAAACTTAATAGGTACACCAGTTCCCTCTCTCCCTCCTCCTCCCCCCGACCCCCCTGTTCCCCCTCCCCTCACCCCTCCCTCCCCATCCCCCCGAGCCTCCCGCCCCAAGTCCCAGAGACCTTTCTTGTGCATGCCTGACTCTCCTCTGGGCCCTCGTCTCTGATGACGTACAAGGACCCAGTGGCATTTCCCTGAACCCTTTCCCGTGTTCCCCTTAAGCATAGGAACACTACTGTGGCTGTCAATCCCTTGCCTCCAAGGATCTTGGTGCCTTTAGCACATGCTAGACTTTGTGAGGTCAATAGTGTGTTGGACATTGCGCAGGGCATGCAATGTCCAATTATGATTGCATCGGCCCTAACTTGTGTGGAGTATCTTGCAAATCATTGCTCCTCCCATCCTGTTGCTCTTACACTCTTACCGCCCCCTCTTCCGCAAATGTCCCTGAGGTTCAGGATGGGGAGAGATTAGTCTGGCCTAGTTCTATGTGGTTGATGTAGAGTCTCTGAAGTTCTGGATAGTGGTTTGTTGATTTTCTTTTGCAGTTTTGTTGCTCCTGCAATGCCGTTCACTCCATCGTGATGGGCACTGTATATCACCCCCTGGCCAGAGACAGAAAGCTGTTAAACTGGAGTCTTATTATAAGAGCACATTCAAGGGTAGATGTAATACTTATACCCAGAAGTGGAATCGCAGGGTCATACGGCATTTGGCAATGGGAAGGGTTAATCACCCATTTGCAAAATGGTTACTTTTTAATCTGCTGGACTACATGCCCTCCCCTTCTGGTGAGTTCATACCCCCTTAGTTGTAAATGATCAGGAACGAATGTCTGTGAACTTACCTAGGTGTCACATTACTTTCTTGCAGTCCTTGATGGAAGCCTATTTTCTCTGCTGTAACATGGTCACTTCTCTCCTTGTTTCTGGTGTGGCCCTCCAACCCCATCCCTCCTGTTCATAATCCTTGCAATTACTGTAGGTAATACATAGATTTACCTATGAGTGTCTCAAGGTAGGCTGGGTGGGTTTGGTACTAGGATCCACCTATTAGGGAGTACATACGGCACTTAATTTTCTGGGCTTGGAATACTTCACTTAATATAATTGTTTCTAATGCCATCCATTTCCCGGCAAATTCCAGTAATTCGTCATTTTTGATGGCTGAGTAGTACTCCATTGTATAGATGTACCACAGTTTCCTTATCCACTCGTCAACTGTTGGACGTTTGGGTTGATTCCATGACTTTGCTATTGTAAACAGTGCTGCTATGAACATGGTTGTGCTCGTGCTATCGAGGTGAACCTCTGCTGTATGGGGGGTTATACCCAAAAGTGGAATCGCAGGGTCATATGGTATTTCAATCTTTAATTTCTTTAAGAATCTCCAGACGGCTCGCCAAAGTGGCTGTATGAACCTGCATTCCCACCAGCAATGTAGGAGAGTCACCCTCTCTCCACATCCTCTCCAGCATTTGTTGTTGTTTGTATTGTGGATTTTTGCCATCCTGACCGGGGTGAGATGATATCTCAGGGAAGTTTTGATTTGCATTTCCCTGATGGCTAAAGAAGTGGAGCATTTTTTAAGATATTTGTTAGACATTTTAATGTCATCCCTGGTAAAGTTTCTTTTAAGTTCCAGGGCCCATTTTTTAATTGGGCCATTGGTTTCCTTGGTGTTTAGTTTTCTAAGTTCTTTGTGCACTCTGGACAGTAGAGCTCTATCAGATATGTGGTTCATGAAGATTTTCTCCCATTGTGTGGGTTGCCTTTGAGCTCGTGTGACAAACTCTTTATCTGAACAGAAGCTCTTTAATTTCACAAGATCCCAACTGTTGAGAGTTGGTAGCAGTGACTGTGCCATTGGATGTCTGTTTAGGAAATGTTGGCCTAGCCCAATCAGCTCGAGGGAGTTCCCTATCCTTTCAACTATGGTTTTTATAGTCTCTGGCCTGATATCAAGTTCCTTGATCCATTTGGAATTAAGTCTTGTACATGGTGACAAGTACGGGTCCAGCTTTAATCTTCTGCATGTGGAGATCCAGTTTTGCCAGCACCATTTGTTGAAGATGCTGTTCTTTTTCCATTGGATTCTTTGGGCCCCTTTTTCAAAGACCAAATGGCTGTAACTTTGTGGGCTTATATCTGGGTCTTCAACCCTTATCCATTGATCTGTGTGTGTATTTTGGAGCCAGTACCAGGCTGTTTTTATAAGTATGGATTTGTAATATAGACTAAGGTTTGTTATGGTAATACCTCCAGCAGTGTTTTTTTTACTCAGGATTGTCTTTGCTATCCTGGGTCTTTTGTGCCTCCATATGAATTTTGAGATTGTTTGGTCAACTTCTTTAAAGAATTGTTTTGGGATTTTAATTGGTATAGCATTGAATCTGTATATTGCCTTTGGTAGGATGGTCATTTTTTTTTATTTCAGCTCATACAAACTTATTAGGTACACCAGTTCCCTCCCTCCCTCCTCCTCCCCCCGTATCCCCTGCTCCCCCTCCCTACCCCTCTCCCTCCCCATCCCCCAGTGCCTCCCACCCCAATTCCCAGAGAGTCCTTTCTTGTGCATGTCTGATTTTCCTCTGGGCCCTCCTCTCCGATGACGTACAAGGACCCAGTGGCCTTTCCCGAACCCTTTCCCATGTTCCCCTTAGGTATAGGAACACTGCTGTGACTGCCAATCCTTTGCCTCTAAGGATCTTGGTGCCTTTAGCAGATGCTAGACTTTGTGAGGTCAACAGTATGTTGGACAATGCGCAGGGCATTCAAAGTCCAATTATGATTGCTTCAGCCCTAACTAGTATAGAGTATCTTACATATCATTGCTCCTCCCATTCTTTTGCTCTTACACTCTTACCCCAATTCTTTAAAGAATTGCTTTGGGATTTTAATTGGTATAGCATTGAGTTTGTATATTGCCTTTGGTAGGATGGTCATTTTTATGATGTCGATTCTGCCAATTCAGGGACATGGGAGGTCTTTCCACCTTCTCTTATCTTCTGCAATTTCTTTCTTTAGGGTTTTAAAGTTTTCATTGTAAAGGTCTTTTACCTCCTTGTTTAGGTTTATGCCAAGGTATTTCATTTTTTTAGGGGCTATAGTAAATGGGATTGTTTCTCTCAAGGCTTTTTCATTTCTTTCATTCTGGGCATATAGGAAGGCCTCTGATTTTTGCACATTTATTTTGTATCCTGGCACCCTGCTGAACTTCTCAATTAGTTCCAGGAGCTTCCTGGTGGAGTTTTTAGGATCACTCAGGTATAAGATCATGTCATCCGCAAATAGGGATAGCTTGACTTCTTCCTTGCCGATTTGAATCCCTCTTATGTCCCTTTCTTGTCTTATGGCTTCAACTAAGACTTCAAGTACAATATTGAATAGAAGTGGTGAGAGTGGACAGCCTTGTCTAGTTCCTGATCGAAGTGGGAATGCTTCCAATTGTTCCCCACTGAGCATAATCCTTGCTGTGGGCTTGTTGTATATAGCTTTTATTATATTAAAGGTTCCTTCCATTCCTACTGTCTCTAGCGTTTTGATCATAAAAGGCTGTTGGATCTTGTCAAAAGCTTTTTCTGCATCTATTGAGAGTATCATGTGGTCTTGGACTTTGGACTGGTTTACATGATGAATTACATTTATTGATTTGTGTATGTTGAACCAACCTTGTGTGCTGGGGATGAATCCTACTTGGTCCCCGTGAATAATCTTTTTAATATGTTTTTGAATCCGATTTGCTAAGACTTTGTTGAGAATCTTTGCGTCTGTGTTCATCAGGGAGATCGGCCTATAGTTTTCTTTTTTAAGTGAGTTTTTATTAGGTTTTGGGATTAAAACGATATTAGCTTCATAGAAGGAATTTGGTATTGTTCCTTCCTTTGCTATTTGGTGGAACAGTTTAAGGAGTATTGGTATTATTAACTCCTTAAATGTCTGGTAGAACTCTGTGCTGAATCCATCTGGTCCAGGACATTTTTTGGTGGGAAGATTCGAGATTACTTTTTCAATTTCTGTATATGTTATAGGACTATTTAAATAATTCACAACTTCCTGATTCAATTTAGGTAAGTTGTGTTTACTTAGAAATTCATCCATCTCTTTTATGTTGTCAAACTTCACAGAGTATAAGTTTTTGAAATATGATGTTATAATTCTCTGGATTTCTTGGGTATCAGTAGTGATAACTCCATGTTCATTTCTAATTTTGTTAATTTGGGTTTTCTCTCTCTTGCTTTTGGTTAATTTAGCTAGGGGTGTATCAATCTTATTGATTTTTTCAAAGAACCAGCTTTTTGAGTGGTTGATTTTTTCTATCGTTTTCTTAATTTCGATTTCAGATATTTCTCCCCTTATTTTGCTAATCTCCTCTCTCCTACTGCTTTTGGGATCAGATTGCTCTAGTTTCTCTAAAGCCTTAAGCTGCATCGTTAAGTTGTTCATTTCTTAAATTTTTTTTATTATTTATTCAACTGTGCGCATGTGCGCACACGTGTGTGTGTGTGTGTGTGTGTCTGTGTGTGTGTCTGTGTCTGTGTCTGTGTAGAACCACGGACGAATTCAGGAACCACCATTGACGCGTCCACCTCCTTCTGCCCCGGGATTCACAGGGTCCGCCCTACCAGGACCAGAAGTGCAGCCCCCCTTCCCCCCGCTTCCGCCTGGCATATATTCGTGGGATCTGGGATCCGAACTCAGCACCTTCCGCCTGCAAGGCGGAGGCTTAACCCCTGAGCCACCTCTCCAGCCCCTAAGTTGTTTATTTCTGATGTTTCCATTTTTTTGACGTAGGGCATTAAGAGCTATGAACTTACCTCTTAGAACAGCTTTCATTGTGTCCCAGAGATTTTGGTAAGTTGCATTTTCATTATCATTCGTTTTCAGGAAATCTTGAATTTCCTTTTTAATTTCTTCCTGAATCCAGTTCTCATTCAGCATCATAGTGTTAAGTTTCCAGGAGTTAGTGTATTTTCTCTTGTTTGATGTGTTGTGGATGTCCAGCTTTAGGCCGTGGTGGTCTGATAGGGCACAGGTTAGAATTTCAACTTTCTTGTATATGTGTAGATTCATTTTGTGGCCCAATATGTGATCTATTTTGGAGAAAGTTCCGTGTGCTGCTGAGAAAAATGTGTATTTTTTGGTGCGTGGGTGAAAAGTTCGATAGAGATCTGTAAGGTCCATGTCAGTAAGGGTTTGGTTAAGCTCCAAAGTGTCTCTGTTAAGCTTTTGACTTGTTGATCTATCCCATGTTGAGAGGGCGGTGTTAAGTCCCCAAGAATTATCGTTTGGGGGTTGATTTCTTGCTTTAGATGCTGTAGGGTTTTCTTAATGGCATATTTCTTATAGATTTGGAAGTGTATTATTTTGGGTATGGAGAAGTGATGGGGGTTTGTCTATGATATACCTTTGCTATTTAGGAACAGCTATCAAATGCAGTAAAAAGAATACAAGCATATATATATATATATACACACACACATAAATATATGAATATCACACGAATGGATACACACATTCACTTGAATGGCTATCTAAGATCAGAATATCTTTCAATTTGACTGTTAGAAAGAGTTGTTTTTATTCACAATTTCTATGTGATTATGAGCAAACACTTTCTTGATTTCTATTACAAAATAAAGTTAAACAAGTTAAAGTGCTAGGTTGCTAGCACTTAATAGTGAATGAGAACTTTCTGACCAAATGGATGATTGAGTAGATTGAGCGCTAAACACATAAATCAGTTTGTGCTATCCTGAATGCTTCAAATGAAGTTAACTGTACTAAAATATTTGATTTTTTTTAAGACTTCTCACTATTTGATGTCTAACACACTGGAGGAATTCACGGCCAATGCAAATAATGTGATATAAATATTAGCTGTCATCACTGATAGTAATAGTCATTAATTTTATTTTGTGTGATGATCACACCTTTTATTTTGGGTCACTTTCCTATTGACTACTCCTTTACATTTTCCCTTTTCAGTTCTTTTTCTTCAAATTCTAAGGATCAGGAAGCCAAACTCTCAGTTCTCAAGTTATTTCTATCTTTCAATATTTGAAGACGTCTTATTGACTTTTGTGGCTTTCAGTAATACTCACGTGTTGGTGATGTGTTTGGACCTTTCCCTTTAGTCAGCAACATGGCCGGGAATTTTGAAATGCAAACTTCATTTATTATGAACCACACTGAACTGTGGATCTCCCTTGTTTATCCTCTTTGTCACACTTATCCCCACTTCAGGGGATGGAACTTTGTTCTGACTGTTCAGTCTAAATTGTGCTGTTATCCTTGATTTATGTCCTTAAAATATCTGCAGATCTTGTTAGTTTTATCTTCAGAATATGTTTGGAATCTGACCTCTTCCTAAATTCTTCACCGGTTTTTTCTTTGCTCTTAGTCATAATTAGTTCTTAGCTGGAGCTTTGTGGAGGTCTCTCTCTCTCTCTCTCTCTCTCTCTCTCTCTCTCTCTCTCTCTTTCTCTCTCTTTTAAATTTTGACTTCCTTCCACTCTTAACACAACAATCTGAATTCTAGCATGTCATGTGCTTCCTTAGTCCTCTACATATGACAATACATACCAGTGTTAATTTTCTGTACTCTTGACATCCAATGGCACAATCACTGCTACCAACTCTCAACAGTTGGGATCTTGTGAAATTAAAGAGCTTCTGTTCAGATAAAGAGATTGTCACACGAGCTCAAAGGCAACCCACAGAATGGGAGAAAATCTTCACTAACCACATATCTGACAGAGCTCTACTGTCCAGAGTGCACAAAGAACTTAGAAAATTAAACTCCAAGGAAAACACTGGCCCAATTAAAAAATGGGCCCTGGAACTTCAAAGAAACTTTACCAGGGATGAAATTAAAATGTCTAACAATTATCTTAAAAAATGCTCCACTTCCTTCGCCATCAGGGAAATGCAAATCAAAACTTCCCTGAGATATCATCTCACCCCGGTCAGGATGGCAAAAATCCACAATACAAACAATGACAAATGCTGGAGAGGATGTGGAGAGAGGGGAACTCTCCTACATTGTTGGTGGGAATGCAGGCTCATACAGCCACTCTGGTGAGCCGTCTGGAGATTCTTAAAGAAATTAAAGATTGAAATGCCGTATGACCCTGCTATCCCACTTTTGGGAATAACCCCCCATGCAGCAGAGGTTCGCCTCGATAGCACAAGCTCGACCATGTTCATAGCAGCACTGTTTACAATAGCAAACTCATGGAATCAACCTAAATGTCCAACAGTTGACGAGTGGATAAGGAAACTGTGGTACATCTATACAATGGAGTACTACTCAGCCATCAAAAATGATGAATTACTGGAATTTGCCGGGAAATGGATGTCATTAGAAAGAATTATATTAAGTGAAGTATCCCAAACCCAGAAAATTAAGCGCCGTATGTACTCCCTAATAGGTGGCTCCTAGTACCAAACTCACCCAGCCCACATTGAGACACTCAAAAGTAAACCTATGTAACACAGTAATTGCAAGGATTATGAACAAGAGAGATGGGTTAGGAGGGCCACACCAGAAACAAGGAGAGAGGAGACCATGTTACAGCAGAGAAAATAGGCCTCCATCAAGGTCTGCAAGTAAGTAATGAGAAACCTGGTTAAGTTCACAGACGTTCTTTCCTGATCTCACCAGAAGGGGAGGGCATATAGTCTAGCAGATAAAAAGTAATCATTTTGCAAATGGGTGATGGACCCCTCCCTCAGTGAGGTTTCCTACTCTTATTACATCTACCCTTGAATGTGCTATTACAACAAGACTCCAGTTTAACAGCTTTTTGTCTCTGGCCAGGGGGTGACATACAGTGCCCAGCAGAATGGAGTGAAGGGAATTGCAGGAGCAGCAAAACTGCAAAAGAAAATCAACAAACCACAATCCAGAACTTCAGAGACTCTATATCAATCACATAGAACTAGGACAGCCTAATCTCTCCCCATCCTGGAGCTCAGGGACATTTGCGGAAGAGGGAGCGGTAAGATTGTAAGAGCAAAAGGATGGGAGGAGCAACGATTTGCAAGATTCTCAACAATAGTTGGGGCCAAAGCAATCATAATGGGACTTTGCATGCCCTGCGCAATGTCCAGTGCACTGTTGCCCTCATAAAGTCTAGCATCTGTTAAGGGCACCGAGACCCCTGGAGGCAAGGGATTGACAGCCATAGTAGTGATCTTATGCTTAAGGGGAACAAGAGAAAGGGCTTATGGAAATGCCACTGGGTCCTTATATGTCATCGGAGAGGAGGACCCAGTGGAGAGATAGGCGTACACAATAAAGGACTCTCTGGGAATTGGGGGGGAGGCACTGGGGGAAGGGGAGGGGGAGGAGGGGGGAGGGAGGGAACTGGTAAAAAATTTTAAAATGTATAATTAAATTTTTAATTAAAAAAAAAAAGAAAAAAAATTTTCTGTACTCTTTAATTTTTTTAATCTTTTTTCCAAAGGAACAATGCACACATTCTATATTGTCTATTCATTTTCTCTCTTCATATGTTATATCCTAAAGGAGATGTGAAGCATGTAAAATTTACGTCTTGGAACTTTACTGTTTGACTGCTTAATCTTCAGTGCTTATGATTATGCTTGGTATTTTGTAAAACTCAGCATCATATAATGTAAATGAATGAATGAATAAATACATAAAATAATTGATAATCTTTTTCAGAGGAAATTTTCAGAGGAAATTAAAATAAGTGAAGGCAAATATTGTTAAGCTATGTGGTGGTAAGCAGCTGCATATAGTGGGTGAGGCTCTGGGTTCAACCACAAACACTGGAAGAAAATTCTCAGGTAAATTATTGTGGGTCTGAAAGTGGACTTACTAATGGGCCCATGAGGACACTTGCCTCCCAAAGAAACTACAGACTTTGCCTGACCTACACAATGGCTGACATGTTAATGAGCCCCCAAAGTCTAGCACAGATCACAGGGGAGAAGGCTTCAGATAGCAGGATCTTTAGAAGCAATGGGTAAAACAGTCATAATAGAGTTCCCATGCTAGCGGGCAGCCCAAGAAGGGGCCCAAGTTATGCCACTGAGTCCTGAACCCTCACTGGGGTAGAGGACTCACAGGGAGGTTCAGCACCCACATAAATGGATGCTCTGGGGGGATGGGAGGGAGGAAGTGGTAGGCACAAGGAGAGGGAGAGAGAGGAAGGGGGTAAGAACTAGGGAAAAAAGGGGGAGAGTGAAATGAGGGATGACGGGGGAGGGGAGGAGAGAAGGGGAGGAGAGTACCTATTGAGCTTGTATGATTAGGCAAAAATAAAATGTGTAATAATAATAAAAAAGATATAGAACAATAATAAACCATAATTCAGAACACCAAAGATCCTACATTAATCACCTGGAACCAGACCAGCCAAATCTCTCTCCATCCTAAAGCTCAGGGAACCTTGTAGGAAGAGGGGGCAGCAAGGTTGTAAGAGCCTAAAGATGGGGAGGACCAACAATATGCAAGTTGCCACACAAGTTAGGGCTGCAGTAGCCATAATCGGACTTTGCATGACCTGCACAGTGACTGAATTGTTGTCAACCCCCAGGGTCTAGCATGGATGGATCACAGGCAGTAGGGTCCTTAGAGGCAAGGGATTAACAGTCATGGTGGTGTTCCCATGCTGGCGGGGAGCCCAGAAAAGGGCTCTGGGTTATGCCACTGAGTCCTTACACCTCACTAGGGTGGAGGACTCAGAGGGAGGTTTGGCATTCACAGAAGGGAATGCTCCAAGAGGTGGGGGAGGAGGGTGGCACTGTAAGAGAGGTGAGGAAAGGTGGAGAGGGGATAGTGCAGGGGAGACAGGGAGGCAGTGGTGGAGGGAGGAGGAAGACCGGAGTACCTACTGAATGAACTAGTATGATTGGAGAAAAAAGAGTTCACTGCAAAAAGAAAAAAAAAAAGTTATAGGAACTTTTAGAAAGAAATGGATTTTCAGGGTATCTGGAGAAAATTTTGGATACGCTTAAGCTGATGGTTAAGGGACCACAGGTTTAACACATTACCACATCAATTTCAAGTCTGACTCAAGGTTTTACCATTAACTCAGTGCCAGTAAAAACTGGGGTCTGGGCTAAAGAACTTAGAAATTAAAACAATGGATCTTAATTCTTGGGAACATTTTTTCAAGGTAGTAAATGGCTAAAACTAGTAAACAACTGTCATTTGATATAGAAGTGCAAACAGGAAAGAATGTGAAGGTGGGAGGAAGGCTCAGCTACAGATGAGTAGTTAATTACTGATACAGACCAAGTGCCCAATGGTCTTTTTTGTTAATTCATCTATTACTATTTTTTAGTAGGCAAGATTATATAAAAAGCACCTGCCATGTTTTCCTTCCAATTCTTTTTATATGATTTTCATTACTGGGCGTAAAACAACATGGGAATGATAGTAGAATACTGGGAATGAACTTTGAAACTTTCTTCAAGTTGTAATTTATTTGGCAATGTTTTACTGTGGGGAAAAGAAATTCCATGGGGGGAAGATTGGTCCCTTGATTATAAGGTGTGGGTTGATTATTAAGAATAGTTCAAGCATCTGAGGATTTAGTCACAACCCTTGGACTTTGTATGTAGTTTTACATTAAAATAGGACTTTGCTATTCTAATGGATCTTGTCTATTTCTTCAAAGTTACAAATCCAAATATTTACCCTAACAAGAATGCCATGTTTGTTTTCTTTCTCATTTGTTTTGTCCATGGTCTACTATGTTTTCTAAAACTTCCAAGACCATTTTTGAATTGTGTCAGAGACAAAGATAGTTCTTTAATTGCACTCATAATAGATGGCAAACTCATATCATCAATGACAACCTAATTTTTTTTTGAGAGCACACAGATTTTGAAGACAGTACCAAGCAACTACCCTCAGAGTGGCTTTGTTGAAGTGTGACCCGAGAATCACTAGTGAAAATCTAGCTGATAGTAACAACAGCCCAGAGAGCTTGCTTGCAGGGAGGGATCCAGTGACCAGCCATTCTCCCAGCCCAGTTTTCATAAATCTGAACAAATCCTTGAGAGAAGCTGTATTCTTCATGCTGAGTTGGAGATTTGAAATTCATGTGGTTCATTTCCTTGTTCCAAGACAGTACGAGAGCCCAACAGCTCTTCTGACCTAAAGGTAGGTGATCAGATGCAGAGTGTTTTAATGGCCATAGATGTTGGGCAACTGATTTTTTTAAAATTAGAATTACAAGAGTTTATTTTTGAAGTGAAGTAATGGCTGGGTTTTATGATTCTTTTGTGGGAAGAAATTAAATTCATAATTTTTACTGTGGTATAAAATTGACAGCATAAATGCGATGATTCTGAAATTCTCTTTTACAGTTATGCATTCTGTGAAGTATTATCTAGGACTTACTGGGTTGGAGGCTGGAATTGGGATAAGGATTCCATTTCTTCACTCTGGTCAGCCACATTAGCACATCCATCTGTCTCTTATATTCTTCTTCATCTAGAGCTTATATTATATCTTCTATTTTCATATGAAACAAAGAAAGATGGTTACTTGACATATTTTCTAAGCATTCCTTTGCTGACTGAGGCTTTTATAAACAGGTCATGTTTTCTTTCCTCGCTTATAGGTGAGAAAACATTGTGGGAAGAGAAGAGGTATTTTTCACTGTCTAAGTGATCAAGGGAATGGTAAGAGGTAAATAGTGGAGAGAGAGAGAGAGAGAGAGAGAGAGAGAGAGAGAGAGAGAGAGAGAGAGAGAGAAGAGAGAGAGAGAGAAAGAGAGAGAGAGAGGTCATTTTTAAAGAGGTGGCAGATAACTAATCCTGCACAATTCTTTCCCTGTCTCAGACTAATGTTTCAAATTGTTTCTACTATCTTAATGCTTATCTTAAAATCTTAATTACTGCATTGGATCAAGAATAGATTGTGTTCAAGCTAAGATAAGGGATATATATTTATTTAGGTAAATGAATATGCTTATATTTTTTAATTTGGGTCATATTTAATTTGAGTTCTTCCCTTACATCTTCTTTGTAGACCCTATTCCAAGAAATGATATGGTACAGTACTTGTTATCTAGTGGCCTGGATTTAAATCCTGATCTTGTACTATGTTAACATTCACAATTAAAGTCACTTTCTGTGTTTCCGTTTCCTCCTCATACAGACAAATGATAATAACTATACCTCTCTCATAGATTTATTATGATGCCAAATGAACTAATATAGACAGAACATTTGTAAATTATTTGACATATGCAAGTACTACTGAATGTTAACTATTAATATTTACAAAAATACATATAATAATAAAAATTAAAAAAATCCATGTGATACAATTCCTTGTTCATGGGAGGACAACAATAAGGATACAAATAGGACAGGGTTCATTTGAGATAGACTGATCACGTGGTCCCCACTGGAAATAGTGGAATTTATGGTGTGAGCAATAGGAAAGCATAGGTAGACTTCTTGTAAAGAAGTGGTATGATCAGAGGCTATGTAAAGGAAGTGAATTAGGGTTGGAAATATGGATAAGGAGTTAAAGCCTTTGCCTTGTAACTTTGCAAGCAAAAGGACCTTCGTTCAGATCACCAGATCCCATGTAAAAATGTTAGGCAGATATGGTGGCAGCATGTAATTCAGCCCTGGATGATGGAACCTAGCAAACTCCAGAGCAGAGCAATAAGGAGGTAAAGTAATCCAAGATGATTCCTGATGTCAACCTTGGGCCTCCACAGGCACACATAGTCAAGTGTCCATAGACACACACACACACACACACACACACACACACACACACACACACACACACATAAATGTGAACTGGTGCTATGATGTTTCTTTTGTTTCAGTGTCTGCAGATAATGAGATACATATGGATTAGCTAAGAGAAGCTTCACTGGACAGACTGGATATGATTGGTCCTAGGAGATGGGTGAAGGCAACTCTGTGGTGGGCATGAGGAAGGTTGATTTGTAGTGATATAGAGGGCTATGCTTTGAAGAAATGTGATTTGAAGTTTGCTGGAGATGATAGTGAATAGTTGAGGTGACTTTGACACTGACAACAAAACTACAAGGCTGTGCAATGGGGGGGTGGTGTCATCAGAGGGTCCTCTAGGTCCCAACTCCTGCATGTGTTGTATTTCACAATTTAGCCTACCAGCTTTAAGTTTAGCATAGCTTGTATCCTGCCACCCTGCTGAACTTCTGTATTAGTTCCAGGAGCTTCCTGGTGGAGTTTTTGGGATCACTCAGGTATAAGGTCATGTCATCTGCAAACAAAGACTTCTTCCTTGCCGATTTGAATCCCTTTTATGTCCCTTTCTTGTCTTATGGCTTCAGCTAAGACTTCAAGTACAATATTGAATAGAAGGGTGAAAGTGGACAGCCTTGTCTAGTTCCCACTTGTCTAGATCGAAGTGGGAACGCTTCAAGTTTTTCCCCATTGAGTATAATCCTTGCTGTTGGCTTGTTGTAGACAGCTTTTATTATATTGATAAAGGTTCCTTCCATTCCAACCTTCTCTAGGGTTTTGATCATAAAGGGCTGTTGGATCTTGTCAAAAGTGTTTTCTGCATCTATCGAGAGTATCATGTGGTCTTGAACTTTGGACTGGTTTATATGATGAATTACATTTATTGATTTGCGTATGTTGAACCAACCTTGTGTGCCTGGGATAAAGCCCACTTGATCCCCGTGGATGATCTTTTTGATATGTTTTGAATCCGATTTGCTAAGACTTTGTTGAGAATCTTTGCATCTGTGTTCATCAGAGAGATTGGCCTGTAGTTTTCTTTTTTTTTTTTTAATTTTTTTTATTATTATTTATTCAACTGTGTGTATGTGCGCGCGCGTGTCTGTGTGTGTGTGTGTATGTGTGTGTAGAACCACGGACGAATTCGCGAACCACCATGGACGCCTCCACCTCCTTCTGCCCCGGGATTCACAGGCTCCGCCCTACCAGGACCAGAAGCGCAGGCCGCCCCCCGCTTCCGTCTGGCGTCTATACGTGGGATCTGGGATCCGAACTTGGGACCTTCCGCCTGCAAGGCGGAGGCTTAACCCCTGAGCCACCTCTCCAGCCCATGTAGTTTTCTTTTTTAAGTGTATCTTTTTAAGTTTTGGGATTAAGACGATATTAGCTTCATAGAAGGAATTTGGTAGTGTTCCTTCCTTTGCTATTTGATGGAACAGTTTAAGGAGTATTGGCATTATTAGCTTCTTAAATGTCTGGTAGAACTCTGTGCTGAATCCATCTGGTCCAGGACATTTCTTGGTGGGAAGATTCGAGATTACTTCCTCGATTTCCTCATATGTTATAGGATTTAGTTTAGCATGTATCTCTGTGTCTCTTCCTTGAATTATGTGAGTGGATTTTGGTCAACTTTTTTAAAGAATTTTTTTGGGATTTTAATTGGTATAGCATTGAATCTGTATATTTATTGCCTTTGGTAGGATGGTCATTTTTATGATATTGATTCTGCCAATTCTGAGATTGACATTAACTCTTAACTTTAATCCCTAGTAAAAATCCCTAGTTAAAATCAAGTCTCCCTTGGTTGATTGTTAAAAATGATGTTTTAAAAAATATTTTATTATTAACTAACAATAAAAATAATAAAAGCTATTAATGAAGCTGAGGCTTAATATCTTTTAAAATGTGTATTGATGCAACAGAAGCAAATATTCATTGAGCTACAGAAAGAGGAAATAAAGGACACCAAGCAGAAATGTGTTGAAAGGACTCTCCAGGAAGAGCTATCAAAATACAGTAAAGTTAATGCACATACAGGTTGCTAATTGGCTTTCAGAAATTCAGAGTACTTTGCTTTGAATCCATGTGCTGGAAGTGAGGATGATTAGTACTGAACACAGACTTTATCTTTCTGTGACTATGGGCCAATGGCCATTTCTCTTAACTTTTATAGTAATGAAATTAAATGAACTAAAATATTATAAAATATTAGAGAGCTATATTTAATTCTGAATTAATATATGTCGGTTGGATAAATGATCAACAAGTGGTTTATATTCTAACATTATGTACGTGAGGTGAACTTTGAATGTTGTATTTCAGGATTCTTATCACCTGATATCAGTCCAGGACACCTCACCTGAAGCCATGGCCAGTGTGAATAACGTGACTGAGCTGATTATCACTGGCCTTTTCCAGGATCCAGAGGTGCAGAGGGTGTGCTTCGTGTTGTTTCTTCCTCGTGTACCTGACCACGATAGTGGGCAATGGTCTCATTGTTATGACAGTCAGCATCAGTAAGAATCTGCATTCCCCCATGTACATTTTCCTTAGCCACTTGTCTTTTGTCGAAATCTGTTATTCCTCAACGGTTGTCCCGAAGTTCATCACTGACTTACTCGCCAAGATTAAAACCATCTCCATGAAGGGCTGTCTGGCTCAGATATTCTTTTTCCACTTCTTTGGGGTTGCTGAGATCCTTCTGCTTGTGGTGATGGCCTATGACCGCTACGTGGCCATCTGCAAGCCTCTTCACTACATGAACGTTATGAGTCGCCAGCTGTGCCACATGCTGGTGGCAGGTTCCTGGTTGGGGGGCTTCATTCACTCCATCATTCAGATTCTCATTACCATCCCATTGCCCTTCTGTGGTCCCAATGTGATTGACCACTACTTCTGTGACCTCCAGCCACTGTTCAAGCTGGCCTGCACGGATACTTTTGTGGAGAGTGTCACTGTAATGGCCAACAGTGGCTCAGTTGCCCTGTGCTCCTTCCTTGTTTTGGTGACCTCCTATATTGTCATCCTGGTGAACCTGAGGAATCATTCTGCAGAGGGAGGCGCAAAGCCCTCTCCACCTGTGCCTCTCACATCACGGTGGTTGTCTTGTTCTTTGGACCTGCCATCTTCCTCTATATGAGACCTTCCTCGACCTTCACTGTAGACAAACTCGTGGCTGTGTTCTACACAGTCATCACCCCCATGCTGAACCCCATCATCTACACACTCCGGAATGCAGAGGTGAAAATTGCCATGAGGAGGTTGTGGGACAAAAGAAATTAAGTATGGAGTGAAAGGAGAGTCATAGGATAGAATGGGGTAAAACATAGTCTATTGATGGAGTGGATTTGGTTTATGTGAGATATAAAAAACTGGCAGTGGCAACTATAAGGATGGGATTATTATCTCTTCTGTGATTCTCCTCAGCAACCACAATTCCATGCTATCTAGTAATGTGAACAGGGACAGATGTCAGATATTCCTGGTGAATCTATGCAGCTTGACTGTCTCCTTGGTATCCCTTTAATTGTGTGTTGAGAAATTTGAAAATTCAAGCCAAATGTTCATTAAAAATTTGTATTTTCACTGACACCTAGTAATTTACATAATTCTGGAATACAGCATAATATATGAATACATGCATGAAATGTGTTGTTATCTTATCAGAGTGATTGTCATATCTGCCAACCCGGTCACTTACCATTTCTTTGTGTATTATTTTGAAATAATTAATTGTTGTCACTTATAATAATCATGATGTTCTATGAATTATTAGGAAATATTCCTGACTCGCACCCAATATAAGGAAGAACATTTTCATAAGTACCTTATAGGTTAAAATGGACTTCTTTCTTATTATGTTCTGTCTATTTAAGTTACCTTAAGATAATAATATATTTCACTTGAAAAGGAAGTCAGGGTTGTGGAGATATCATAGTCTGTAAAGTGCTGGCTGTGCAGGTATGAGGACCTGTATTTAATCGCCAGAACCCATGTGAAAAAGCTGGTCATGGTAGTGCACTATTAAACCCTGCCCTGGGGAGGCAGAGACAGGAGGATCCCTAGAGTTCACCAGGCAGCCATTCTAGCCGAATGAGTAAGTTTCAGGTTCAGTGAGAAACCCTGCCTCAGAAAATAAGGTGAAGAGTGATTGGCAAACATACCCAACTCCTCCACATGTACACACATACACACACACACATTTGTGCAAAGGAAACAAGTAAAAAGAATTACCAGAGAACACTGGAGGTGGAAGTTACCCATCAGATTATCCTATCCAATATGGAAAAGCGTGCCATTTAAAATTACACTCTGGAAGGGGGTATGATCTCACCAGAAGGGGAGGGCATATAGTCTGGCAGATAAAAAGTAACCATTTTGCAAATGGGTGATTGACCCCTCCCTCACTGTGGTTTCCTACTTTTATTACATCTACCTTTGAATATACTCTTATAACAAGACTCTAGTTTAACAGCTTTGTATCTCTGGCCAGGGGGTGACATCCAATACCCATCGGATGGAGTGAAGGGCATTGCAGGAGCAGCAAAACCGCAAAAGAAAATCAACAAACCATAATCCAGAACTTCAGAGACTCTATATCAACCACCTAGAACTAGGCCAGCCTAATCTCTCCCCATCCTGAACCTCAGGGAAATTTGCGGAAGAGGGGGCAGTAAGATTGTAAGAGCACAAGGATGGGAGGAGCAATGATATGCAAGATACTCCACACAAGTTAGGGCTGAAGCAATCATAATTGGACTTTTGTATCCCTGCACAATGTCCAACACACCATTGACCCCACAAAGTCTAGCATTTGCTAAAGGCACCAAGATCCCTGGAGGCAAGGGATTGATAGCCACAGTAGTGTTCGTATGCTTAAGGGGAACACAGGAAAGGGTTCAGGGAAAAGCCACTGGGTCGTTGTACGTCATCAGAGACGAGGGCCCAGAGGAGAGTCTGGCATGCACATTAAAGGATTCTCTGGGGATTGGGGGGGCACTGGGGGATGGGGAGGGAGAAGTGAGGGGAGGGGGAGCAAGGAGGTAGGGGGGAGGAAAAGGGAGGGAGGGAACAGGTGTACCTATTAAGTTTGTATGAGTGGAAATAATAATAAAAAATGTTAAAAAATAAAATAAAATTACACTCAGGAATTTTTCTATCCTTTGAACTGCCTCAGAATTTTTAATAATTTTTGAAATTTACTTCCACTGATACAAACTTAATAGGTACACTGGTCCCCTTCTTCCTCCCACCCCTAGAATTTTTAATAATAATTCAATGCCAGAAAATTCCCTAAAGTTATTTTCAGGTTTTGTGATACTTTGGCATAAAGGATTTTTTAGGCCCTATCACAATGTCCAACATATGCAAACAAAAATAGCATTAAATCTTCTTTTTTTTTTAGTGCCTTTGAAATTGTGTGTATGTGTGTTCATTCTTTTTTTAAAAATAATATATATATTTATTTTTTTCTGCTCATACAAACTTAATAGGTCCCCTCCTTCCCTCCCCACCTCACTGTACCTCCCTGCTCCCTCCCCCCTTTACCCCTTCCTTTCCTCCCTCCCTCTCTTTCTCCCAGTGCCCTTTCCCTGCATTCCTGGAGCATCCTTTAATGTGTATGTCAAACTTTCCTCTGGGTCCTCCTCTCTGATCAGGTGTCAGGACTCAGTGGCATTTCCTAGAACTCTTTCTTGTGTTCCTCTTAAGTATAGGAACACTATTGTGGCTGTTAATCCCTTGCTTCTAAGGATCCTAGTGCCTTTAGTCCATGAGGGGTCAATGATATGTTGGTCATTGCGCAGATCATGCAAAGTCCTATTATGATTGCTTCGGCCCTAATTTGTGTGGAGTATCTTGCATATCATAGCTCCTCCCCATCTTTGGGCTCTTACAATCTTACCGCCCCCTCTTCCGCAAATTTCCCTGAGCTTCAGGATGGGGAGAGATTAGGCAGGCCTGATTCTAGGTGGTTGATATAGGGTCTCTGATGTTCTGAATTATGGTTTGTTGATTTTTTTTTCAGTTTTGCTACTCCTGCAATGACCTTTGCTCCATTCTGATGGGTATTGGATATCAGTCACCCTCTGGCCAGAGATAAAAAGCTGTTAAAATAGAGTCTTATTCGAGTGGATAAGGAAACTGTGGTACATCTATACAATGGAGTACTACTCAGCCATCAAAAATGATGAATTACTGGAATTTGCCGGGAAATGGATGTCATTAGAAACAATTGTATTAAGTGAAGTATCCCAGACCCAGAAAATTAAGCGCCGTATGTACTCCCTAATAGGTGGCTCCTAGTACCAAACCCACCCAGCCCACCTAGAGACAGGAATTCCAAGGATTATGAACAGGAGGGATGGGGTAGGAGGGCCACACCAGAAAGAGGAGAGAAGGGACCATGTTTACAGCAGGGAAAATAGGCCTCCACCAAGGACCCAAATAAGTAATGAGACATCTGATTAAGTTCCAGACTTATGTTTCTGATCATTTACTACTGAGGGGGAGTGATCTCAACAGAAGAGGAGGGCATATAGTCTGGCAGATAAAAAGTAACAATTTTGCAAATGGGTGATAGACCCCTCCCTCACTGTGGTTTCCCACTTTTATTACATCTACCTTTGAATGTGCTTTTATCACAAGACTCTAACAGCTTTTTGTCTCTGGCCAGGGGGTAACATACAATGCCCACCAGGATGGAGTGAAGGGCATTGCAGGAGCAACAAAACTGCAAAAGAAATCAACAAACCACAATCCAGAATTTCAGAGACTCTATATCAACCACCTAGAACTAGGCCAGCTTAGTCTCTCCCCATCTTGAAGCTCAGGGAAATTTGCGGAAGAGGGGGCGGTAAGAATGTAAGAGCATAAGGATGGGAGGAGCAATGATATGTAAGATACTCTATACTAGTTAGGGCTGAAGCAATCATAATTGGACTTTGCAATGCCCCTGCGCATTGTCCAACACACTGTTGACCTCACAAAGTCTAGCATCTGCTAAAGGCACCAAGATCCTTGGAGGCAAAGAATTGGCAGCCACAGCAGTGTTCCTATACCTAAGGGGAACACGGGAAAGGGTTCAGGGAAATGCCACTGGGTCCTTGTACGTCATCGGAGAGGAGGGCCCAGAGGAAAATCAGTCATGCACAAGAAAGGACTCTCTGGGAATTGGGGGTGGGAGGCACTGGGGGATGGGGAGGGAGAGGGATGGGGAGGAGAGGGGTAGGGAGTGGGAGCAGGGGGTACGGGGGGAGGAGGAGGGAGGGAGGGAACTGGTGTACCTAATAAGTTTGTATGAACTGAAATAAAAAAAAAAATAGAGTCTTATTATAAGGATAGATTCAAAGGTAGATGGAATAAGAATAGGAGACTGCGGTGGGGGGGGGGTGTCAATCTCCCATTTGCAAAATGGTTACCTTCTATCTGCCAGACTGAATGCCCTCCCTTTCTGATGAGATAATGCCCCATCATTTGCAAGTGACCAGGAAGGAAAGTCTGTGAGCTTAACCAGATGTCTCATTACTTTCAGTCCTTGATGGTGGCCTGTGTTCTCTGCTGTAGCATGATCCCTTCTCTCCTTGTTTCTGGCAGGGCCCTCCTTCCCCTTCCCTCCTGTTTATAATCTTTACAATTACTATAGGTTTAATGATTACTCTTAACTATTGCTGTGAGAGAGCAATCAAAGTCAATCAACTTAAGGGAAAAAGGGAGGTTTATTCAGCTTATGGTTCCAGAGGGAAAGTACAGTCTCTCAAAGCAGAGGCAGTATGGCCTGTTGGCCAAAGCTGCAGGAGGCTAAGTCACCACAGACATCTTGGAAGCTGAGAGCTGTAGACTGCTTGCAGCAAAGGCTGACTTCCCCCGAAGGTAGGGTGGGACTAATCCACCTCAAGGCCCACCTCTTGTGACTGCCTTCCTCCAGCATGGCCTTGCCAAACAGGTGAGACTGTGGGGGACACATTTCAAGCCATGATATTCCACCCCTGGCCCCCACAGGCTCATTGCCATCTCATTATGCAAACCATACTCAGTCCAACATTAAAAGTCTTCATAGACTACAATGGTAGTCCCAAAAGTCCAAAGTCCAAAACCTCCTGTAAAGTCAAAATACAAGTTAAATACTGCTAACATACAATGGAACAGAATAAACATTCCCATTCCAAAAAGAAGGAATGGGGGCATATCCAGGAAAGATCAGTCCATAACAAGACCGAAAACCAGCAGGACAAACTCCAAATCTTGTAGGTCCAAGTCCAAGAGGAAGAGCCTCTTGTTGAAATCATCTCAGTTCGGAAGGGCTTTGGTTCCATCCCCCAGTGCAGCTGCCCATAGAACACATCATTCCCCTGGGCTGACTCCTCCCAAGGTATACAGCTCTCCTTGGCAGGTGTCCCACATTGTGCCTGGAATCTTTAACATCTTTAATTCTCAATGGCAAACCAGGCTTTAACTTCACAGCACAAACTGCCCTACTTGGGCCTCTAAACTGCAGGTTTCTTGCCTCATGATGCCTGGATTCTGCCGATTTTTGAAATCTTGGAGGAGGACTCCATGATCTCCTCCCTCTTGCATCACTGATGCCTCTAAAACCAGAACTACATGGACGACTTTGCCAAGACTGGCTCCCTTGAATCACAGCTGATTCTGATTCTTTATATTGACCATCTCTCACTCCTGGGCAGTTGCTTGGTAAGAGGAACCAACTCTTGCTTTGGAACTCCACCCTTTAGCTCTAGTCTTCTGAAAGGATTTGCATTCTTATGAGTGGGAGTCTTCCCTCAGGATCTTGCCCTCAAGCTAGGGCCTCTCCTATTATTCAAATTTAAGGCTTTGATTTACAAATGAAGCTAATCTCTTCAACAGCCATTTTGTTCTCTGCTTCTTCCTGGTTCAACTCTTTAAGTTTGCCATTGTATTTTTCATCATTGGATCTTAGTTTTTGCTTCTTCCTGCCTGATTCTTTGCTCTTTTTCATAACTCTGAAGACAACTAAAAAGTAGCTTATTCAAGACTACATTGCTTTGAAACTTCCTCCACCAAGCATTCCAGCTTAATTTTAGGCAAACTTTCAGGACGAGGCCAAAACTTCACTAAACTCTTGGCCAACACATGCTTCCATGTGTCACTCATCCAGTTGCAAACACAGTCTCTGTTCCCCTCTGGACCATCACAAGCTGGGCTTCCACTGCTGCATCTTTCACAACATTGCTCTCCTCTGAGCTCTTACAAGAAAGGCCCATTTGGCCCCCTTGCTCAGATGCAAAGACTTTCCCAGCACAAAGTCCTAAAGTTCTCCACATTTCTCCCAACAAACAGTTCCAAAGGCACACTAGCCACATCACAGCATTGGTCATACTTTTGGGTACCAACTTCTCTCAGCTTCACAAACAATTTCATGTTGTGGTACCAGTTGTTTTTAATCTCACAGCAATACCTAACTTCTGATACCAGTTTCTGTAATGGTTATTCTTAACTATTGCTGTGAGAGAACACCCAAAGTCAATCAACTTAAGGGAGAAAGGGAGGTTTATTCAGCTTACGGTTCCAGAGGGAAAGTACAGTCTCTCAAAGCAGAGGGGGCATGGCTGGCCGGCCAAAGCTGGAGGAGGCTGTCACCACAGACATCTTGGAAGCTGACAGCTGTAGACTGCTTGCAGCAAAGGCTGTCTTTCTCTGGAGGTAGGGTGGGACTAATTCACCTCAAGGCCCACCCCTTGTGACTGCCTTCCTCCAGCAAGGCTCCACCTCTCAAGGTGCCATGACCTTGCCAAACACATGAGACTGTGGAGGACACATTTCAAGCCATGACAGTAGGTATTACAGAGATTTATCTTTGAGTGTGTCTCTAAGTTGGTTTGGTACTAGGATCCACCTATTAGGGAGTACATGTGGCACTTAATTTTCTGTGTCTGGGATACTTCACTCAATATAATTGTTTCTAATTCCATCCCTTTCCCAGAAAATTTCCTTAATTCATCATTTTTGATGGCGGAGTAGTATTCCATTGTATAAATGTACCACATTTTCCTTATCCACTCATCAACTGTTGGAAATTTGGGTTGATTCCATGACTTTGAATACCATTAAATCTTTATCTGTAGGGAAATATCACCTTAAATTTCACCAAAAGATTCCTCTGTGATAATCAGGAGATTTCTCAAAAAAAAAAAAAAAACAAAAAAAAACAAACAAAAAAACAAAAAAAAAAAACTACCATGTGACTCAGCCATTCCTGGACAGATGTCCAAAGAACTCTAGTACTAACACAGAGATGCTTGTTCATTCATGTTTACTGCTGCATCATTCACAACAGCTGGGAATCAGAATGTTTATCAACAGATGAACGGATAAGGATAGTGTGGTCATATTCACAATGGTGTCTTATTCAGCCATAAAAATGAACATATTACATTTACAGGCATATGGATGGAACTGGAAATTGCTATATTTAGCAATGCAACTGAGACTTTTAGGGGCAAAATTCTCTCATATGTAGATCCTAGATTTCAATGTTTATATTATGTGTATATGCGAATGTGACTATCAGTATACACACTATGAAATCAGAAATGGGTGTAACTGGAGGAGAGGTAGGAAAAAGGGCTGATAGAGGGCATTTTTTCATTAAAACAGAATTGGGCCCGCTTTGGGGGAAGGTGACCAGTAGCAGTGGGGAGATTGTGAGAGGGATGAGGGGTGGGTGGAGAGGATCGACAAAAACAAGCATGTAAATGTCATAATGAAACCTATCACTGTGCATGTTAATTAAAATAACAATAAATACGATCACTGTTATCTTCAGTTAGAAAAAAATACAGAGTGTGGAACTACACATTGCTCTCACTGGAAGAATGAAGGGAGGGAAATTTTTTTTTTTACTTTTTTAAATGTATTTTTTCCACTCATACAAACTTGATAGTTTCCCCATTCCCCTCCCTCCCTCCACCCTTCCCTGCATCCCCTTGCTCCCTCCTCCCTTTTCATCTTCCTTACCCCCCTCTTTCTCCCAGTGCCCTGCCCCCATTCCTGAAGCATCCTTTAGTGTGCATGTCAAACTTCCCCCTGGGTCCTCCTCTCTGATGCGGTGTAAGGACTCAGTAGCATTGCCTAGAGCTCTTTTTTGTGTTCCCCTTTAGTATAGGAATATTATTGTGGCTGTTAATCAAGGATCTTAGAGCCTGTGATCCATGCTATACTTTGGGGGGGTCAGTTACATATTAGTCATTGTGCAGGTCATACAAAGACCTATTATGATTACTTCGGCCTTAACGTGTGTGGAATGTCTTGTATATCGTTGCTCCTCCCCATCTTTAGGCTCTTACAATCTTACCGCCCCTCTTTTGCAAATTTCCCTGAGCTTTGGGATGGGGAGAGATTAGGCTGGCCTTGCTGGTGATTAATGTAGGGTAAGGGAGGGAAATATTGACCATCTCATGCATGCTTCTCAATTGTAAGTGACCATGCCTTCTTTATTTTTTTGGCACCTGCTTTTATTTCTCGGTGTCTCCACTGTTGCTTCATCTCTCAGCATCCCCATGACACTCTGTCTCCACATTGTGAACAATTCACCAAAGGTCTGAGATCTAAATTACCTAACTTCTGTGAAAAAACAACTTTTTCTTAAGTGTAGTAAGACTAACCTTAGAATGACCTTCATAAATATTAAAGCAGATAATACACATACAGAACTTTTAGATGAGAATGTGGTCCAGAGAACAGAACCCAACAAATAGTAATCACTACTATCAGTTATCATCATCATCATCATCATCATCATCATCATCACCATCTTCAGTGCTGACCATTAATTTCTGAGATGACTCTGTCCCTGTCTACTCATTGGTCTTTCTATTCTGTGGAGCTGCTCAGAATCTGCCTGAGCTTTAAACACCTCTTGGCAGTTTTTAGATGAAGTCTTCTCTAGATTAAAAAGAATAAATATTAAAAAAATTTAAAAAACTGTCTTCTAATTAACTGCTTTCCAGTGTCTAACATTGTACCTAGCACGTCATAGGTATCCAACTAACATTTTTAGTGTAGTTATTTTTCTATAATAATCTCCCTGTTATATTTTATGCTGGATGCTTTCATGCTGTGTTAACACATATTTTAAAAGAGAGACCTCTTGACCTCTTGATGCCTTGATTGCATGATAACCTGCTGGAATGTTAGAATGTTGGCTATGATGGGTCACTCCCCTTTCCTGGAAAGGTCTGGTTTTCCCAAGAAAGCTATGGATAGGATATCATCACTGAGCTCTAAAGAACTTGGAATGACACTGGCTCATGCTTGCTATTCTGACAATGTCATATTCTCAGGAATTACCTCCCCTACTGAGGGTTGAGACATAGAAGGTCTTTCGAGGGCTAATTACTCATTTGTTCTACTCTCCTTGGGGAAAACCCCACAGAAATGAAAGGAAAGCATTGTGTTATTGTTTTAAGGTACAGAGGCTTTGTGAAAATTTAAATACTTTTCTCGGTTCAAGAAATAATGTCAGTCTGATTTATGCTGAAAAATACAATGTTATATTATTTGTAGGTCAATGTTTGTATCTCTTGGGTATAGGAATTAACAGTGTGTAATGGAAAAAAGCGTGCTAATGATAGAATTACAAAGTACGGAGGTGGAAAGCCTACATGGGCCAAGATGTTCTATATTCATGCAGTTTAATAAGTAATAATTATTGACCCCTTGTGATATGAGATTGGGAAGCTGAGTCCCTAAATTTCATTTGAACACCTTAAATTGAAATAAATTTAAATAAATGTAAATAACCCTATGTGGTTATTGGACTCCTTAGGGGATTACATTCATATATATTACCAGAAAGCAGTAAAAAAGGATGGAGAACACAACAATCAGTTTTTCTTTTTAGAAGTTTCTCCAAATATCCCACATAGTGCTTTCATTTCAATTTTTTTTGATAAAACAGTCACATAGCCACATTCAATAACAAGTGAGACTGTAAATTAGAATTTTTGATTCTTCCTGTTGTGTTCAGCTAGACTTTTTTATGTATTCTTAAATAGGAAGAATGGATCTAAATGTTGTCATATAGCATTTAGGTGCTCACAGTTGTAATGAAAACTTTTTTGTTTCATGGACATGATTTGTGATGGTGTATTAGTCAGGGTTCTCTGAAGAAACAGAATCTATAGAATCTATATAAAATAAGTTTATTAAAATAACTCACAATAAAAATAGTGTCTTTCAAAGTAGCCATCCACTTTTATTTTATTGTATTATTTATTTATTTATTTATTTATTCCCCCAATCAAACAAGCTTAATAGGTACCCTGGTCCTCTCCCTCCCTCCTCCCCTTCCCAGTTCTCCCTTGCATTTTCCCCCAGTTTTCCCCTTCTTTTCACCCCCTATCTCCCCTTCTCCAGTACCTCCCCCTTTTCCCCTCCCATCCCCTGGAACATCCTTTTGTGTGAATGCCAAATCTCCCTTTGAGTCCTCCGTTCTAGTGAGGTATAAGGACTCAGGGGAATTGCCCAGAGCCTTTCTTGGGCTCCCCGTTGATATGGGAATACTATTATGACTGTTAATCCTTGCCTCTAAGGATCCTACTACCTGTGATCCATGCTAGACTTTGGGGGTCGTTGACATGTAGTCATTGTACAGGTCATGCAAAGTCCAATTATGGCTACTGCAGCCCTAACTTGTGTGGAGTATCTTGCATAATGTTGGTCCCCCCCATCTTTAGGATCTCACAATCTTGCCACTCCCTCTTCTGCAAAGTTCCCAGAGTTTTAGGATGGGGAGAGATTTGGCTGGTCTGGTTCCAGATGATTAATATAGGGTCTTTGGTGTTCTGAATTATCGTTTGTTGTTGATTTCAGTTTTGCTTTTCCTGCACTGCCCTTGGCTCCATACTGATTGGTATTAAGGTCACCTCCTAACCAAAGATAAAAGACTTTAAATGAAGATCTTACTATAAGAGGAGGTTCAAAAGTAGATGAAATAGGAGTAGGACACCACGGTGAGGGGGATTCATTGTCCCATTTGCAGAATGGTTACCGGTTGTCTGCCAGTCCCTATACCCTCCCTGACTGGTGAGATCAAATCTCTTCAGTCCCAAGTGACCAGTAAGGGAAGTGAGAGTGAGCTGTACCAGATGTCTTGCTACTTACATGCAATACTTGATGGTGACTTGATACTTTACTGAAGCATGATTCCCTTTTTCCTTTTTTTCTGGGGGGCCCTCCTTCTCCTTCACTCCTGTTCACAATCTCCATGGCTACAGTAGGTATTACAGAGATTCATTTCCGAATATGTCATTAAGTGGGTTTGATACTAGGATCCACCTATTAGGGAGTATATACAGTATCTAACTTTCTGTGTCTGGGATACTTCACTCAATATAATTTTTTTCTAATTCCATTCATTTCCCAGCAAATTTCACTAATTCATTTTTTTGATGGCTGAGTAGTATTCCATTGTATAAATGTACCACATTTTTCTTTATAGCAGCCTCATTCTTTTTTTTTAATTTTTTATTATTATTTATTATGTATTCAATCGTGCGTGTATGTGTGTGCGCGTGTGTGTGTGTGTCTGTGTATGTGTAGAACCACGGACGAATTCGGGAACCACCATGGACGCCTCCATCTCCTGTTTACTCTGCCCGAGGATTCACAGGCTCCGCCCTACCAGGACCAGAAACGCAGGCCGCTCCTGCTTCTTCCCGGCATCTATACGTGGGGTCTAGGATCCGAACTCAGGATCTTCCACCTGCAAGGCAGAGGCTTAACCCCTGAGCTACCTCTCCAGCCCCCAGCAGCCTCATTCTTGACTGGAATGTTCTGCAAAGCCAATAGATCCCAAGATGGTCTCAAGTTTTTGCTCCTCTGGAGGATTGAAGACCCTGGGTTCAAACGTGGTGAACAGCTGGGCTCTGACGCCAGTGATGAACAGCGAACAGCAGCAATGCCTAGAGACCAGGCTTCAAAGGCAGAGGGAACAGCAACAACGTGGTGGAAAAGGTGAAGCTCCAAGTCAGCCATGGATGGAGGCAGCAGCAGCAACAACAAAGAAGGCCATGACGCTCTAAAGGTGAACAATGTGCACGCAGAGTGGACTGCACGGTAAGTCAACACGGGATAAGGAAAGAGCAAGTCCCTCCTCCTTGCACCTCCTATTATCTGGTGCACCACTGGAAAGTACCACCCACTATGGGCTGGGTTTCCACAGCAATCAATCAAGTACCTACAGACTTGTTCAGGGGCCATTCCAACCATAAACCTACCACAGCTGTGCCCCAAACAGTCTGCAACTGTCAAGTTGACACCAAAATGCAACCATAACAGATGGTTTGGTACAATCACACAGCTTAACAGTAACCTAACTTACTCAGTCAATGATCCATTTCAGGACTTTGTGTTCATTTAATAATCTATGCAATAAAAACTGAACATCTTATTATGTTCCATGTTCATTCTAAGCGCTAGTGGGAAAATGTCATGAGGAGCTTTACATCTCAAGCAAGCTTTCAATTGTCAAGATTGCTGTGGTCTGTCTGGATCAATGTGGCTAACACAAGTCTATCTCATGACAGAAATGTCTCTGTTTCTACTAACACCTGATAGTTCATGCTGTGCACTTACTGAGAACTTGAAATATGTATAGGATTAATGAAGCAACTGGATTTTTACTGTGCTAAATTTTAGCCACATATGAATGGCTATCATAAAAAAAAAGATGGCAGAAGTTCTTCACTTGCAAGTGTTGGCTTCTGCTCCAAACTTAGGGGCTGTTTGTCAGGGTCAGGATGAGATCACTCCTGTCCTAGGGCCACCCTGATAACTGTGGATAGCTGCCCTCAACCCTGGCTCTGCAGGAAGTGGTTCTAACTCAGCCTGCCCCAGTGTCAGTTACCATCACAACCTCCCACAGAGATGTCAGGGCGCTCACTGTTGTGTCTCTCGGTAATACATGAACATTACACATGAATGTGACTTCATATGAATAATGCGACACCAATGATAGTCTTGTGTGATCTCTCAAACTGACAGCCTCTTGCTGGAGTTTTAGTTCACATAGTCAGTTGTCTAATCAGCAAGTCCTCTGAGAATTTTAAAGGACTTCATTTAACATGTCCTTAATTGAACTCCTGTCTGTTTACTTGATTGTAATATATGTTGTTCAGAAACCTTCAATTCCGTGAGATCCCATTTGCTAATCGTCAGTGCTATTTCCTGAGTGACTGTAACCTTAGTCAGAAAGAGTTTGCCTATGTCAATATCTTGAAGTGTTTCTTATACTTTTCCCTCTATCAGTTTTAGAGTTTCTGTCTTAAGGGCTTTGTTTGATCCATTTGTATTTGAGTGTTGTACAATGCAAGAAATAGTGATTAGTCTCCTTCCGCTACGTGTGCATATCCAGTTTCTGGCTCCATTTGCTAAAGAGGCTGTTTTTTTCGTGTGCATATCCAGTTTCTGGCTCCATTTGCTAAAGAGGCTGTTTTTTTTTCCCCCCAATGTGTATCTTTCAGCCCTTTTGTTGAGAATCACATAGCTGTAACTGCATGGGTTTTGCTCCAAGTCCTTTATTTTGTTACATTAAACTATATATCTGATTCCATGTCAGTACCATGGTATTTTTTATTACTATGGATCTATAGTACAATTTGAAATTGGGTATGGTAATACCTTCTTATTCAGGATTGCCTTGGCTACCCAGTGACTTTGTGCTTCCAGATGAACTTCAATGTTAGTCTGTTTCTGTGAGGAGTGATATTGGAATTTTGGTGGGGATTGCATTTAATCCATGGATTGATTTTCTTAGTACTAGAAACTTTTATACACAAATACAATGAGTTTCTGTGTCTTCACCCTCAATTACCCATGCCTACCCCCTCCCCTCCCACCCCACACATTCTCCTTTCCCAGACAATCTCCTTCCAACTTGCACATATGATCTCCCTGGATCCCACCAGGGATGCCTGTATTGGAACCCCTTGGGGCATGGATTTGCCCACCAGTTGGCAACTACTGAAGTTAAAAATATTCTAATTATTTATGAGAGAGAGAGAGAGAGAGAGAGAGAGAGAGAGAGAGAGAGAGAGAGAGGAGAGAGAGAGAAACACATATATGACTTGGCACATGGTTGGTGGCAGAGAGCAACTTTTGGAAATCAGTTCTTTCCTCACCAATGTGGGCTTCTGGTGATCAAACTCAGGTCACCAAATTTGAGAGCAGATGCTTTGCCAGCTCAGTTTATCTGCCAGCCCCTGGCAGTGTAGCAATCTTCACAATATTAACTCTTCCAGTTCATGAGCTTGGAGTATTTTCATATTCTAAAATAATCTTCGTGTCTTCAGTGTTTTAAAGTTTTGTTTTTAAACAGAGAGGTCTTTCACATCCTTGGTTCGGTTTACTTTCAAGTACTTTGTTTTTCTTGAGGCAGTTGTGGTGAAATTTCTCATTTCTTTTTCAGCATGTTTTACCATGTCATGAAGAACTGTTAGGGACTTTGAGCTTTACCCTACAATCAGTAGGCTGTTGAGGTTGTTGTCAACTGGGGAGTAAGTGACTCTGCATGCACACTAGTGAAACAGATCAGAGAGTGTGACCAATTGTAAAAGTCAATAAAACCCCTCATAGGTCAATGTGGGGAAGTCAGGGATCATATATCTTATTTATTTTTTCCTAGTTTTAACAAGCATATAGAGTACTTATCCCTGCTTCTGTCTTTCCCTCTCTTCTTCCCTTCCCCCTCCTCCTGTCTTTTCTCCCTTCATCATTCCATCACACTTTTTCCCACCCTCCTTCCTGTTTGATTTTATGGGTCCCAAGGTTCCCTGTGTCTTGTCTACTTTAGTGGGGGTTTAGGTCTCTGTTGCATACCAAGTCGCTCTTCCTGGAGCCTCCCACTGATAATGGACATCCCTCTTCACCCATCCAGTCCTAGCCCCAAAGTTTCCACTGCATATAATTATCTTTCCTGAGATCCTTGCTAGCCTGGGGGGGGATATTGTCAGTCATTATGCAGGTCTGGAAAGGACAATGGATGATAAAGGACAAGTCTCACTGCAGTGAGTTCCTAGATGCGGTAGTTCTGCCTTGTGTGGAACATCTTGTCGAATAGTGAACCTTCCCGTCTTTAGGTTCTTCTAATCTTACCAATCTTTTGCGAGATTCCCAAACCTTTGGATGGGGTAATCAGTTCTATTGATGAGGTTTTCCAGCATGTTTTTAGTTGGAAGTGCAAGATGCTTGTGTTTTTATGTGGACTCTGGGAGCTGAATTCAGGTCCTTCTGCTTGTTAGGCAGGGGGCTTAACCTCTGAGTCATTTCGCCAGCCCATTAACTTTTTTAATGAAAAAATGCATCTTATGAAGTAGCACGTTTCTTCACACATGTTTCCTCCCACTCCTTTCTTTCCTATTTCCCCTGACCCATCCTTGCCTAAATCCTTCTATATTCAGCAATCCCTTTTACTTTCATATCGAAGGACCAAGTCTATTTCAGTGATTCTTTGCTTTTATTTTTTTTTTTTCTGTATTGATCTTGATTATTTCTTTCCATCTGCTGATTTGGGGGTTGGCTTATCCTTGTTTTTCCAGGCACTAAAGTGCACCATTAAGTTATGCGAGATTGCTCCGGATCTTTACTGTTAGTACTTGTAGCTATGAACTTCTTAGGACTATTTTCTTTGTTCCTCATAGGCTTTGCTATGCACTTTTATTTTCATTCAGTTCCAAGATTTTTAAATTTTAAATTTTCTTTGTGGCCCATTTATCATTCAATAGTGTGTTGTTTAGTCTCCATGAGCTTGTGTAGGTTCTATAGTTAACTCGTGCTGTTGATGTCTCTTGTACTCAGAGAATTTATTTTTCATTTTTCTGTATTTGTTGAGATGTGTATGTTCTGCAGTGTTTGGTATAGAATCTTGTGGATGTCTATTTGGTCCATTTAATTAATCTATCATGTCATTTAACCCAGATGTTACTGTGTTCATTTTCTGTCAGGATGATTTGTTTTTGTGTTTGCTTTTTTTTGTGAAAGTGGATATTAAAGTCACCCACTATTATTAAGTTGGAGTTAATTTATGTCTTTACATGAGTAATTTTTATTTTATGACATTAGGAACACCAGTGTTGGGTGGCTATATACTTAGGATAGTAATTCCTCTTAAAATGAATGATTCCCTTAATTAGTGTGAAATATCTTCATCTCCTGACTAATTTTGGTTTTAAGTCTGCTTTGTCAGATATATCAGTGATACATGATTGCTTTCTAGTTACATTTGCTTGGAATACTTTTTGCCATCCTTTTACCTTAAGTTGTATTTATCTTTGTTGGTGAGTTGTGTTTTTTGAGACAAAAAATACATGGATCATATTATTTATTTATATATTTATTTTGTTATTTTATATTTCTACCTAGACAATAAAGGTTAAATAACTTTGATTCATGTGTCCTTAAAGCAAAAAGCATTGCAGAGCAGTGTCATATGTATTCATTGAATATATAGTGCATATTGTCAAATTTTAAAAAGTCGCAAAGGATTACACTTGTAGTGTAACAGTTACTCTTTTCTCTTTCAGATTTACTTCTTTTTTCTGTTTTCTCCCTATTAAAACATTTTATTTTATTTTTAAAATTTATTTATTATTTATTCTACTGTGTGTGTATGCGTGTGCGCGCGCGTGTGTGTATAGAACCACGGACGAATTCGGGAAACACCATGGACCACCTCCACCTCCTCCTGTTTACTCTGCCCTGGGATTCACAGGCTCCGCCCTACCAGGATCAGAAACGCGTCCCCGCTTCCACCCGGCGTCTATACGTGGGATCTAGGATCCGAACTCAGGACCTTCCTCCTGCAAGGCAGAGGCTTAACCCCTGAGCCACCTCTCCAGCCCCTAAAACATTTTATTTTTATAAAAGTTATAATGTAGATGGTTTAAGAGTCAGTATTCTGTAAGGTCCTATTACAAAGAACTAAAAGGAGGCTGGCGAGCATCATGGCACCCTCTCCTCTCTTATTCTCTCTTAAATGTATTTTTTTCTCCCACATTTCATTTTTTTTCCAATCGTACAAGCTGTCATCTCCCTTCCTCCTCCCTTCCCCAGTCCCTCCTTGCACTCTTCCCCCCCTTTTCCCCTTCATCTCCATCCTTCCCTTCTTCTCTCCCAGTGCCTCCCCCTTACTCCCTGGATGGAGCATCTATTTATGTGAATGCCAAACCTCCTTCTGGGTCCTCCACCCTCATGAGGATTCAAGACTCAGTGGCATAGCCTGGAGCCCTTTCTTGGGTTCCCTGCTAGTATGGAAACTCTATTATGACTGTTAATCCCTTTCCTCTAAGAATCCTACTGCCTGGAGCCTTTTCCCCTGTGATCCATGCTAGATTTTGGGGGGTCGTTGACATGTCAGCCATTGTGCAGGTCAGGCAAAGTCCAATTCTGGCTGCTGCAGCCCTAACTTGTGTGATGTATCTTGCATATCGTTGGTCTTTCCCATCTTTAGGATCTTACAATTTTGCCAACCCCTCTTCTGCAAGGTTCCCTGAACTTTATGGGAAGAGATTTGGCTGGTCTGATTCCAGGTGATTAATGTAGGGTCTTTGGTGTTCTAAATTATGTTTTTTTTGTTGTTTCAGTTTTGCTTTTCCTGCACAACCCTTGGCTGCATCCCAATTGGTATTGAACTTTTTTTTTTTTTAATTCAATTGTGTGTGTGTATGTAGAACCATGGGCGAATTCGGGAGCCACCAGGGACCGCCTCCACCTCCTCCTTGTTTACTCTGGATTCACAGGCTGCACCCTACCAGGACCAGAAACGCAGGCCTCCCGCTTCCGGGGTCTATACGTGGGATCTAGGATCCGAACTCAGGACCTTCACCTGCAGGCAGAGGGTTAACCCCTGAGCCACCTCACCAGCTCCCCCAGTTGGTATTGAGGGACAGTTTTTCTTTTAAGTCTTCTATTCTGTAGTTCCTTTCATCTGGTCCATTACTGGGAGATTCCAATCAGATCTAGGGCTGGTCTTTGTATTGTAAATGTATTGATACAGATAATCTTTTCAGATGATCTCACAGCTGATCTTAATAATGGCAGGTGTGATCAAGTTGACACCCAAGATTAACTGTCACATGTGTATAAAAGAATTGTAAACTAGGCTCTAGGGGGAGTGCAAGCTATTAAACTATAAAGACATTATATCAAACTGACTTTTAAACAACTTTCATTATATCTATAGATTGAAGGAGCATTCAGTATTCAATCTAAAAGCATCCTTCTGCAATGGAAGGTATTTATTACTCAAAATCACAACTGGCCACAGCGCAGAAAATGAATGATTTGGATTTTTCAGCCCTAAATAAGACACTTAAGTCATCCTATCACATACCCCCAGGCTCAGGGAAAATCACCAAAGAGGGGGTAGTAAGATTGTAGGAATCTGAAATGAGACACAAGTAAGGTCAGACATTATTTTTTGGATAAAACGGACATGTTATATGCATGAATTCACTACAGCTATGCATAGAACTTTATGAGATTTGTTCTATCAACATTTCACCATGGGAAGAGAACAATCTCAATAAGCTCCCAACCTTCTGAGAGAATGTTGAGAGTTAATGCTTGTGTGTGTGCGAGTCTGTGTGTGTGTGTGCGTGCATGTGTGTGTGTGTGTGTGGTGTGTGTGTGTGTGTGTGTTGATCTGACCACTGCTCAGGCACATACCATCAAAGGCAAACCAGATGAAACCCAGTGGACCACACATGTGAAATAGGAGAGAGACTGGCAGGAATGAAGAAGGGTTGTAATGGGAAGAAGAAAGGGGATGGGATTGAGAATTGTCATGATTTGAAATATGAATTGTTCCCCACAGGTTCATGGTTTGAATCCTTAGTTGATGTTGAGAAGTTCTTATACCTTTAGGAGGTGGAGCCACGCTGGAGGAAGGCATTTCACAGAGGGCAAGCCTTGAGGTTGGTCATCCCTGCCCAATCTGCTCTTGTAGTTGGCTGTTTTGCAGCTCTCTCTGCCTCCTTGATGGATATGACTTATGCCAACTCCGGTTTCTGCGAGTCAGCCATGTCTTTTCTCCATAACATACTATCTCACCTTTGGAACCATAAGCTGAATATATCTTCCTTTCTCCCTTAAGTTGTGTTTGAGTATTGGCTCACAGCAACAGAGAGAATAACTAGCACGTGGATTAAGGTGTAAAAATACCAGAAAATCAGTATATATTCATATACGAAATATTAAAAGAATAAAAAGAAATCTTGGAGAAAAAGAAATGTAAAATACATACCTGTACATGTACCTATAATGAACATATAATTTCTAAAAAAGATGAGTTTCTCAAGTAGACATCAAAAAGGTACTTAAAAGACTTGGGAGATTTTACTCACCATTTCATGTTTTTGTACTATTTTAGTGTCTTCATTTTAAAACATTAAATTCCATGATCTTTGAGGAGAGAGGATTAAATGTCCTGTCTAGGGCCGAGTGATCCATAGTTTTCTGCCAACCACTAACTATTGCTGAGCAAAACTTCTGGTAGTCTCTATCTTTTGACTAGGGGATATATTTTATTAATATTTAAAGTTATTTGAAAGGTGAATATTAATTCCTAAAGTTTTGTTGATTTTGTAATATTTAGTGTCTTCCTTATGCTTCACTGCTCTTCCAGAGCGGTACTTTCCCCCACTAATATTTCTTCATTATCTAGAAGATTGCTTGAAAATTCATAGGGCAGACTTCTTTTTTGTTTTTATTATTTCCGCTCATACAAACTTAATAGGTACACTGGTTCCCTCCCTCCCTCCTCCTCTGCCTGACACCCTTGCTCCCCCTCCCTTCACCCCTCCCTCCCCATCCCCCAGTGCTTCCCCCCTCAATCCACGGAGAATCCTTTAATGTGCATGCCAGACTCTTCTCTGGGCCCTCCTCTCTGATGACGTACAAGGACCCAGTGGCTTTTCCCTGAACCCTTTCCTGTGTTCCCCTTAAGCACAGGGACACTACTGTGGCTGCCAATCCCTTGCCTCGAGGGATCTTGGTGCCTTTAGCAAAAGCTAGACTTTGTGGGGTCAATAGTGTGTTGGACATTTCTCAGGGCATGCAAAGTCCAATTATGATTGCTTCGGCCCTAATTTGTGTGGAGTATCTCGCATATCATTGCTCCCCCCATCCTTGTGCTCTTACAATCTTACCGCCCCCTCTTCCGCAAATTTCCCTGAGCTTCAGGATGAGGAGAGGTTAGGCTGGCCTAGTTCTAGGTGGTTGATATAGAGTCTCTGAAGTTCTGGATTATGGTTTGTTGATTTTTTTTTAAGTTTTGCTTCTCCTGCAATGCCCTTCGCTCCATCCGATGGGTATTAGATGTCACCCCCTGGCCAGAGACACAAAGCTGTTAAATTAGAGTCTTGTTATAAGAATATATTCAAAGGTAGATGTAATAAAAGTAGGAAACCACAGTGAGGGAGGAGTCAATCACCTATTTGCAAAATGGTTACTTTTCATCTGCCAGACTGTATGCCCTCCCCTTCTGGTGAGATCATACCCCCTTAGTTGTAAATGATCAGGAATGAAAGTCTGTGAACTTAACCAGATGTCTCGTTACTTACTTGCAGTCCTTGATGGAGGCTTATTTTATCTACTGTAACATGGTCCCCTCTCTCCTTGTTTCTGATGTGGCCCTCCTACCCCATCCCTCCTGTTCATAATCCTTGCAATTACTGTGGGTATTACAGAGATTTATCCTTGAGTGTCTCAATGTGGGCTGGGTGGGTTTGGTACTAGGAGCCACCTATGAGGGAGTACATAT